>MU756134.1:11970-61045 GCA_026770625.1 Nicotiana glauca | reverse complement strand
AGTGATGAGGGAGTATTCTTGGGATATTCTTCACATAGCAAAGCATATAAAGTGTTTAATAAAAGAACTCTATGTCTTGAAGAAAGTGTACATGTTGTGTTTGATGAATCTAACATTCTTTCTGAGAGACAGGAACATGAAGATGAAGCCATTGGACTGGTGAGACAATTGACTGAAGTCACAGCACAAGTCAAGGCGGCATCAGAGGAAGGAGCAGGTGATGGAACATGTCCTTTCACCCGGGGCAACCTGACAGGGGGAACGAATCTGAGTGAAACTATACAAAATTCTCTAAAGGATCCTATACCTGAACCTGTTCCTCTGCAGCATAACAATGAAGGAGAAACTAGCAGTAACCAGTTGGTGGGGAGATCCTACAAGTACTTGAGTTCTCATCCCATTGAGAACATCATCAATGATCCAACATCTGGATTCAATACTAGATCACAACTGAAGAACCTGTGTGCATTTGATGCCTTTTTGTCTCTCATTGAACCTAAAAATATGAGTGAAGCTTTACAAGATGCAGATTGGATCAATGCTATGCAAGATGAGCTAAATCAATTTGAAAGAAGTCAAGTCTGGCACTTGGTTCCAAGACCTAAGGATAGGTCAGTCATTGGGACAAAATGGGTCTTTATGAACAAGCTAGATGAAGATGGAACAGTTACAAGAAACAAGGCAAGGTTGGTGGTTCAAGGCTATAGTCAAGAGGAAGGCATTGATTATGATGAGACTTTTGCTCCAGTTGCTAGACTTGAAGCAATTAGACTCCTCATAGCCTTTGCAGCACATATGGAATTCACTCTTCATCAAATGGATGTCAAAAGTGCCTTCCTAAATGGCTATCTCAAAGAAGAAGTTTTTGTGAAACAACCTCCAGGATTCGAAAGCAAAGAATGTCCTGATCATGTATACAAGCTAGATAAAGCTCTCTATGGTCTCAAGCAGGCCCCAAGAGCTTGGTATGAAAGATTGTCAAAATTCCTTCTGGAGCATGGGTACAAAAGAGGTAAAATTGACAGCACCTTGTTCCTAAGGGAAAAAGGTAAAGATCTTCTTGTTGTACAAATATATGTTGATGACATAATATTTGGGGCCACTACAGATAGGTTAAGTAAGGACTTTGCTAAACTAATGGGAAGTGAGTTTGAAATGAGCATGATGGGAGAACTTAATTTCTTCTTGGGGCTACAGATTAAACAAAGTCCAGATGGAACAATGATCCATCAGCAGAAGTATACAAAGGAACTAATCAAGAAGTTTAAAATGGAAGAATCCAAAGAAATAGATACACCTATAGCAACTGCCACAAAGCTAGATATTGATGAACCAGGTTCATCAGTTGATCAAAAGTTGTATAGGGTTATGATTGGTTCACTTTTATATCTTACTGCCAGCAGACCTGACATTGTTTTCAGTGTAGGACTTTGTGCTCGTTTCCAGGCAAATCCAAAAGAGTCACACTTGACAGCTGTCAAAAGAATATTGAGATACCTGAAAGGCACAACTGATCTGTGTCTGTGGTATCCCAAAGGTAGTAATTTTGACTTAATTGGATATGCTGATGCTGACTATGCAGGTTTTATAGTGGATAGGAAGAGCACTTTAGGTATGGCACACTTCCTAGGGTCTTGTCTTGTATCATGGGCTACCAAAAAGCAAAATTCAGTAGCTCTTTCTACTGCTGAAGCTGAATATGATGCTGCTGCTTCATGTTGTGCTCAATTACTATGGATTAAGCAACAACTGGTAGACTTTGGAATTGAAGTAGGGTGCATACCAATATTTTGTGATAACACCAGTGCAATTAGTATGACAAAGAACCCAGTTCATCACAAAAGGACTAAGCACATAGATGTCAGACACCACTTCTTAAGAGATAACTATGAGAAAGGGCTAATCTCCATAGAATTCAGTGCTACTGATAAACAAATAGCTGACATCTTCACTAAGGCACTGAGTAGAGAAAATTTTGAAAGGAACAGGTTGGAGTTAGGGATGATTAAGATCACCTAAAAGGTCCAGTTCAGAATGCTTAAAAAAATTTATATATATATGTTTTTGGCTAGGAGTCCTTAATTATTGTGAATATTAGACTAATTCCTACTCAGTTTCATACTGTAAATAGTATACTCTTGTGACATGTGTCTATGCGACTCACTAATCCCTTACAAGTTTTCCATTTTGGCATTTGAGGCAAAATCAAGAAAAGTTTCATTTGAAGAACCTGGTTCATCAAATTATACTCATGAGAAAGTTCAGGTATGTTTCTATTCTTTGCACAATTAGAAAAATTTAATTATCAATCGTGAGCAAGAGTCCTAGATATACCAAACGTCCTAACAATTCTATCCGTTGGGAATATTGAACCAGTTTCATTGAAACTAGAAGTCTAAGTGTAACGGAACCTTCTCCTAAATTTTAGCAATTATAATTAATATCTAAGGAGACCGGAACTCTAAATTGAATAGACCTCTATGTGATCTCTGAAAAGGCTGCAGGTTCTGAGTAATCATTATCCCCTTTAAAACCCCAAAAATTCACTCCATAACCGTCATTCTTTACAAAACCTCTGATCATCCTCTCTCTCTCTCTCTCTCTCTCTCTCTCTCATTTCTGAAACACTCCAGCTTTCTTCACACAATCAAAATCTTCCTAGGGTTTTCAAAAATCTTTCACCATGACAAATCCCCAAGACAACCCTGGTACTCTACCACCTGTTTCACCCAACACCTTATCTTCCACACCACCAGTCGAAACCCCAAAACCTAGATTCCGGCGCCAGAAAATGCTAGCAAGAAAAATTGTAGCTACTGGTACTCTGAGGAAAGCTTTAAATGAAAAACTTCAGTCCAGCCAGAAGAAACTAGTCCCAGCAGCAAAGACCAATTCTAGTTCTGAATTCGATGATTTCATCTCTGCCAGTGAAGGAGATGAACCTGGGTCTTCTGACACTGTCACACATCACGAAACCCCAAAAGAGGTAAATACTTGCTTTGTTCCTGTTGATGTAATTCAAAAGGTAGAGAGTAGGTATGTTCTGATAGGGGCTGCAAAAGATATGTCTGGGACTGATTATGCAAAATTGAGTAAGAAAAGGAGGAAGGAGGTGCTATCTATTTGTGGGAATGGAGAAGAGGGAGTCTCGAAGTTAGGGGGAAGTGGATCAGGTGAGGCTGCTAAGGGGTTGGTAAATCTGAGCAAGCAACAAGATGAACCTGGTTCATCTGGGGAGGAGAACTTGGCTGACTTATTGAAGAAAGTGGGGGCCAGCTATGACCCAAAGAAACACAAGGCTTCCTAAAAAAAGACCCCTGCTGCATCCAAACCAACCAAGAAAAGCAAACCATCATCACCCAAGTCTGCTCCTAGGGTTAGAGCTACCAGAAGTAAGGTCAAGGAAAGTGAAGAAGAATTGAAAAGGGCTTTAGAAGAAAGTAAGAAAAAGAGAAAAGAGAAAGGGAAAGCAAAGGTAGGTGAAAGCTCGGAGGCTGTGGTTGAAGAAGAAGAAGAGATGGAGCAGGTCCATCAAGAAAAGACTACTACTGTGGATGTTCATACTACCAAATCCAAGGGATCCCGAATTTCTGTCAAGAATCCCTCCAATCCTGCTGAACCTGTTCTTGCCAAAAGAACAAGGTCAGCTGCTAAAGGAAAACAAGTGAAAATTAATGAAGAAGATGATGAATGGAGTAATGATGAGGAAGAAGAGTCAGAGAAGGAACAGGACACATATGCCTTGTTTGACAACAGGAAGATTTTGAAAGGGAGACTTCTCAAGCACCTGGAGGAGCCAGGAATGATAAAGCTTCTGACTACACTAGAAGCACAGGGTTGGAAGGACATGGTCCTTAATATGGATGGAAAATTGGCCAGGAAAGAACTTGTAGAGTTCATGGCAAATGGGATAGTGAAGAATGGGCTGGTGAGTAGCAAAGTGAAAGGTGTCAAAGTGAAGTTCAATGCAGCAAAGCTGGGCAAGATTCTAGACATCCCTAGTGAAGGATATAATGACTACACAAGGCAGAGGTAGCCTTGCCTGGATGGGTTGCCTACTGATCTTCAGATCACAAGGAACTTTTGTGACACCACAAATGATGAAGAGGTACCTGAGGCCAGGGCAGTTCAGAAAAGTGAAATGAGGCTAGACCACAAAGTGCTTTTTGAGTTTGTGAACAAATGCCTTATGCCCAGACAGGAAAGAAGGCATATAGCAAATTACATGGATCTGGTACTTATGCAATGTTTGAGTGAAGGGAAGAAAATCAACTGGCCTGCCTTTATTGTAAAGCTGCTTGAAAGGGTGATCAATGGATCAAAAGCTCATGCCATTCCCTATGGATTTATCTTGACAACTGTGCTTGAACGATTGAATGTTCCCCTGAAAAAGTGGGAAATGGCCTCGAGCAAAGAGCATTTTGGCAGCAAAACCCTTCAAGCTTGTGATTATATGCTCAGTACAGCTCCTGTTGAACCATGTTCTTCAGTAAAAACACCTGTGAATAGCAAGGTCAGAGCCTTAGTTCAGGAGATTGGGGCAAAAGATGCTGAGATATCAAGGCTTCAGGCCAGAGTTGCTGAATTGGAGGGAGAAAGGAATGGGTTGAGAGCTAAACTTGCTAAGGAGAAGGATAAAAATGAAGGAATGCTTCAACAGATGCTCAACTTTCTAGAAACCCAACCCTCCAGCTCTTCTAAGCCTTAGGTGTCCTGTCCTAGAGTGAACCAGTCCAGAACCCCCCTTAGTGACCCAGTTTGGGATTTTATCTGTTTATCTTTTGCTCATGATTTTCTTTTTTGTGGACTGCTGTGTAGAAACACCCCACTAATCAATGAATGCAGCTTTTCTTGCTTTTTGTTAATTTTGTTCTTAATAGGTATTTTTGATGAGTTGATTTTTGATTCACTAAAGCATGTGTTCACTTGCAGTTGCCCCAGTGGCCACGAGTACTAATTAAATTACTGGGATTCACATTAGTTATGCAACTTTTCGATGATGCCAAAAGGGGAAGATATTGTGCTTAAATTCATTATCTGAACTAGTGATGTTTATTACCTAACTTAATATGGCCCTTTATGACCCTTTTTGACAAATTGAAAATTTTCTAAGTATTGATATTTCAGCTGAGTTTCACAGGTTTTCTGATCTCTAAAAGCACAGAGTTTGTCATCATCAAAAGGGGGAATTTGTTGGCCCAAGTTCAGTTGAAGTTTTGAATATTGACAAATGAAATCAGGGAAGAACCTGGTCCATCTTAAGAGACACAGTTAGTCATAACCATTGCACATGGAAGGCACGTGAGGAAGATATATATTGAAGATTGCGCAGCAAATATCTTCTGAACGGAATCGAAAAGGTTGCATTGAGTTCTAAGGAGGACAGTCTCCTTATGACAAGAGAACACAATCCTAAGCTAGGATACGGATGGGAGTTTGTATTGGTTAAGGACTCAAATCGACTAAGGATAAGCATTGGAGTCTCGATCAAACTCTAACTGCTAATCTATTAAATAACCAAGTTGTTCTCTTTTACAGGTAATGCACATACGCAGAAGTTAAGCATATTTGAGAGCAAAAAGAGCAAGTCTGATTTGCAAGCAATATATGC
Source organism: Nicotiana glauca (assembly GCA_026770625.1). Classification (NCBI taxonomy): domain Eukaryota; kingdom Viridiplantae; phylum Streptophyta; class Magnoliopsida; order Solanales; family Solanaceae; genus Nicotiana; species Nicotiana glauca. The sequence continues at coordinate 55,434 of MU756134.1, read as the reverse complement.
GAGATACAAGTGTGCACGTCTGAAGCTACATGAACTAAGATAGAAGAACCAGTTTCATCATTGTGTTTGTTCTAAGTCTAGTTCAATTGTAGTAGGTTTTAATATTGTACCTTTCAGCTTTCTTAGAAGCAATTGTATTAGGTACTTTGAGTATTCAAGTTAGAGTTAACTTGAAGGTGTCGCAACAGTTGAGGTTGTGTGCTACACTAGGATTAGAGTTAATCCGTAGGTTTACAAAGAGTTTTTGTAAATACAGTTTTTGGCTCAGTGATTTAGTGGATTTTGGGAAAATCCTACTGAGTAGTAGGTCATGGTTTTTTCACCTTTTGAGCCAGGTGTTTTCCTCGTAAAAATCTCTGTGCACTTTACTTTCAGTACTTATTATTCCGCAAACTGCTGTAGTTAGAACACTTAGAAGAACCGGGTTTTTCTAACGTGAAAATTAGGTACCACACAAATCACCCCCCCCCCTCTTGTGTGGTATTGATGTTAATAACATCACTACCCTTCCCACCCTGTTAAGGTATTAAAGCGCGGAATGGTCTAGTTTACTTATTGCATACTATTACCCGTCCCAATCCTATCAGTCCCGGGGGGCATTTAGGACTACTAATCCTAAAGGGGGATGGATGTTAGGCTTAGTTGTGGTTTAAAGGCAAAAATTCTAAGGTGACATACAAAATATGTATAGCAAGTTAGGGTATAGCACATAACAGGCAAAGGCTCAGATATACCCCCTTTTACACAATGAAGCACATAATTAGCATGACTTACATATACTGGTTAAGGTATGATTAAGTACTAAACATGCAAGAGCTTAAAGGTTGAGGCAGACTGATTTATTACATAATTCAAATAGGAAGCCCAAATCAGGCTTGCCTTCTAGTTGTAGTTATTAACAGAACTGATTTAATTTATAACTTTACCCTAAGGCTTGCCTAAGTGCCGGACAAGGATCCTATAGGCATGGTATCTATTGAATTCAAAAAGCAACGAAATAATAAGGTTTAAAGTAAACTAGACACGTACTGGTTAAAGGGGAGTCAGATTGTTAAAACAAAGGCCAGTTTTTAACGAAGATTATAAGTTCTACAGTTGACAGTACCCGTTTTTACTGATTTTAGTTCCATACATGAATGAAGCGATTCAGATTCGATTAGGAGTTCCTATAGACATGCTTTCTACGCGTAGTTGATTTTGACCTTTGCAGTCATGACATAAAATGTAGAAGACTTGTTTCAAACCTATGAACATAATATCTAGATGTTGAATTTTATTTAAGACATGATATCCAGATGCTGGAGTTTATTTAAGACCTATGAACATGATATCTAAGAGTTGAAATTGTTTAAAACCTATGAACATGATATCTAAGTGCAGTTGATTATTTAAGACCTTCTAACATGATATCCAAGTGTAGTTGATTATTTAAGACCTATGAACATGATATCTAAGTGCAGTTGATTATTTAAGACCTATGAACAAGATATCTAGATGAAAAGTGGATATATATGATTATATTCAGAAGGACCTATAAGCATATTTTCTACCTGCATATGCGGAATTCGTATTTCCAAATACTTATGGACATGATTTCTAGACAAAAATGAATATACAGGATTTAGAAGGACCTATAGGCATGATTTCTATATGCATGCAAATTTAAAATACCTATAGGTATGGTATCTACCCTTTTTGCATACATAGTTCCCGCCCCTTTTTACTAACCATCCCCAAGAGTTTATTACAAATTATTATAGCCCAGAATTGAAAAAAAATACATCAGAAAATATAAGTAAAAGTACAACCAAGGATAGCCTGATTCAGACTTCATGTCTGAAATATGAGGTAAACCAACTCCATGAGATCATGATCCAAAGCCTTTCTCCCATTTGAGTGTGTCAAAGTTCCCTAAGAGCCTCAATGGGACTTCGGGCAATTGCTCACACCCAAATGTATTATCAGATTGGGACAAGTGTAGTGTGGAAAGGCCAGCCCTCAAGTATCCAAGTTCAGAGGGAACTCAGAGGGTCCCAAGGCAAGGCTCACAAGAGGGGGGCAGAACTTAAAGACTAAGAAAGTGTGAAAGTGCGAATCAGAATGCTAAAAGGGGAAAAAGGAGAGGGGACCAACTACAGATAAGCACACACAAGGAGGTTCAGGGAATAGCGGGATTGTAAAAAGCCTATTACTCATGCAAGGGCGGACTTTAGGCATGCCCAGCAATGGGGAGTGCTATGAAGACCCAAAGGGTCATCACCTGTTTTTAATTAAATCTAAAACCAATGATTTACATAAGTCATGATCCATCACACGGGGCAAGTCATGCCTGAGAACTGACGAGTTAGGTGTAAAAGCTCAAAACGACCGGTCGGGTCGTTATAGCGAGCTAGAGATTTAGCCGGTTCGAGGTGAGTAATGATTGTAAATGATGTTTTGAGGGTTTGAAACCCCGGATTTGCACATCGTAGTGCTATATTGAGGTGAGGCACACGCTTGATGACGAGCGTGGGGTCGTACACTATTGGGGATTGTGACTTGGTCCGTCCCGATTGATGATTTTACCGCGTATTTGCTTGAAAACTATTTGCTATCATCATATATTGTGGTGAATGCCATATTTTGGCTTCGTGCCAACTATTTGAACCCTTCGGGGATTTTATTTGATATTTTCTCACTATTTTGACTTACTATTTGAACTCAGTCATGTTAATTTCCACTATTTTACTACTCAGTCATTTTTACTCAGTTTTGAGACTTAAATGATATTTTTAAATGATGTTTGGGCTAAGAAACACAATTTTACTATTTCCCGAGGAGCTTGTGAGAATGTTTGACTGCGTAAGGTCGAGGGCCTATGTTGTGAGGAAACACTGATACTTATTTGAGGCCGAGGGCCCGAGATGTGTACGCCACGAGGTGGCTTAATTTATATGAGGCCGAGGGCCTAGATTTGATGCCACGAGGTCGCTTGTTATTGCGCTTGGGCCGTAAGGGGTCCCTCCAGGAGTCTGCACACCTCCAATGAGTGCGGGTACCCATTGTGATATGAGACTAAGCCCGAGGGGCTGGTATGGTTCTGAGATGTTGCCCGAGGGGCGGATTTGTTGATATAGTGCCCGAGGGGCAAACTTCTATTTGCTTACTTTACATTAACTATCTGTCAATTTACCTGTTTATTTGTTGAGAAAAGGATTTTACTTGATTTTCATTGGTTTACTATTTTTAACTGATTTCACTGCTTCTTTATAGAATGCCTAGTACCTTACGTGTTTTCTTACTTTCAGTCATTATTTATATTCTTTACTCACTAAGTTGGAGTACTCACTTTACTCCCTTCACCCTGTGTGCAGATTCAGGCGTAGCTGGTTCCGCTCCCAAGTTCTGATTCCTCCAGCTTCAGGCGGGCCTTCGGAGATTACGGGGTAGTTGTTGACATTTGCAACCCCGTATCTCTACTCCTCTATTGTTTCTGTTCCTTTTCAGACATTTTTATTAGTTTATGGTTCTTAGCGGGATTGTATTTTGACTTATAGATGCTCATGACTAGTGATACCCCGATTAGGGTTGTGTATGGGTATTCTTTCGCGTATTTATATTATCGGTTACTTTCGACTTATTCTTATCATATTTAGCCTGTTCTTATATGCTTATCTGTTAATAATTAGAAATGGAAAGTGTCGGTTGGCCTTGTCTCCACGAAAGGCGCCATCACGACCGGGTTCAGAGTTTGGGTAGTGATAACATATTATTACCTATTCTATTATCTGAAAAACTTATTCATGATCTTTCTTCGTTTATTGTTCTTGACCCTCCTGAAAAAAGATCTATTTTTGAGGTTTTCTTATTTTAAGTCTTTTTTTTTTGCGGTGTTATTTCTACTCTTTTTAATTGTTCTATTAAATCGTCTACTTTTGGAATTTCTACTTTAGTCTTTACCTCTTTTTCTTTAATAATTTTATCTAGTTTTTTATTGATTTTTAAAAGTAATACTATTAAAGTATTATTCTATTTTATTATTGTTTGATCCGTTTTTCCTTGAGGAGTATAGCTAGTAAATCCTTCTGGATTTGGCTGAAGTCTTTCTGTGAATTTTAATACATTATAACATACTGGATCTATTTCTAGTTGTAAATCATTCATGAAAGAGCGATTTGTTTTATTGTGTCTATCTTTTCTTTTAAGGTGCTTATCTCACTTTTTAAAACTTCTACTTGATGTGTTATTTTTTTCTACTAATTTGGTTGTTTCTATTTCTAGTTCATTAGGTTTTTCTGTAATAGTTTTAATTAATTTTTCTGTTTCATTTTTCGTAGGTATTTTTCTAGGTTAAACTTATTGTTCAGGAATTGTATTTTTCTGTCAATTTCTAGCTCTTGCGATTTTAAGAAATCAAATTTTTCAAGAGTCTTTTTTTTGTTTAGTTTGTAATACTTCTACTATTTCTAGTGTTCTTATTATGTTTTTATTATTTTCTTGAGTTTTATCGCCCAAGGTTGATTATTAGATCTACCAAAGTATTATATTGTTTATCGTCAGTATGTAATATATATTCCCCACTACTGAAACTGTACTTTATTACCGCATTATCTTTTAATATTCTATACTTTTTTCTAGATATATTTTTAAATCTAAATATTCTAAGTTCTTTAATTTATCTATTTTGTTTAACCTAATGGTATCCAATTTTTTTGGCTCTTAAAGAATTTTATTCTTCGATTTTCTAAATATATTTTTCCATCTATATATTGTATTTCCCACTCTAAAGCTGATATGGTTTTTGTACTAATACTATGCTTTACTATATAACTTGATTCTCTATTTATTTTTAGATCTGATTTTCCTATTTGTTTAGCTAATTCTAAAGTTGATATTAACAAATCCTTGACTTTTTGTAGTATTTTCTTTAATTCTTCTTTTCTCTATATTTTTCTACTTAAAATCCAATAGTTAAAGTCTATTCGTTTAGCTAACAGGTGTTGTCTTGTGATGACTCGGCCGGTCGTCTTAAGAATTTATACCCCGATCCCCTATTAACTGCTTTTTCCAAGTCTGTTTATGCTAATTTGAATTGTTTGGATGTTCGGTTTTGAGTTTCGGAGAGTTTTGGGGCACGTAATCCCTAAATGAGAGTTTAAGTGTTGGAAAGTTGCCCGTAGTCTGAACAGTGTGAAGACGGACTCGGAATAGAAATCTGATGGTTCTGTTAGCTCCGTTAGGTGATTTCGGGGTTGGGAGCGTGTTCGGAATGTATTTTGGAGGTCCGTAGCTAATTTAGGCTTGAAATGCCGAAGTTTGAATTTTTGAAGTTTCCGGTCCGATAGTGAGATTTTGATCCGAGGGTCAGAATGAAAAGTTGCATTAGTTCCTTCATGTCATTTGGGATGTTTGTGTAAAATTTCAAGTCATTCGGACGTGGTTTGGTTAGGTTTTTTATCAAAAGCGTGTTTTGAGAGAATTTGAAGTTCTTAGGCTTAAATTATTGATTAATTCGAGTTTTCGATGTTGTTTTAGGTGGTTTAAGGATTGACGCAAGTTTGAATGATGTTATGGGATACGTCCGTAGGTTTAGTTGAGGTCCCGGAGGCCTTGGGTGTGTTTCGGATGCTCAACGGGTCATTTTTCTCCTATTTTTTTTTAACTGTTATTGCTGCATCTGGTATCCCTCTATCGCGTTCGCGAGTAGCCCTTTACGTTCGAGAAGCCTTGTTTTTGACCACCTCGAAATTTCTCTTCGCGTTCGCATAACTCTCCCCACGTTCGCGAAGCCCTGCTTATTTCCCCATCGCGTTCGCGTCACCTATCACGCGTTCGCGTATCTATGCAAGTCTACTCTTCGCGTTCGCGTACGATTTCACGCGTTTGTGAAGAGAAACCTCTAGGCCCTGATATTTTCCTTCATCGTGTTCGCGTGCATGCTTCGGCGATCGCGTAGCACACCTGGGTATCCTTCACTTTTTGTTCTTCGCGAACGCGAGTGTACTCCCGCGTTCGTGATGCATAAAATGCCTGGGCAATTATAAACATTTTAAAATCCGAGGGTTAGCCGTTTTTACCAAAACTCAAGCTTGGGAGCTCAGATTTGAGAGAGATTTCGAGGGATTTTCAGGGGCAATGATTCTAAACTCCTTTTTGCATGTAACCTACTAATCTAATCACGAATTCCCCTTTTAATTTTGGATTTTAGATGAAAAATTGATAAAACTTCATAGACAGAATTTTTGAGTTTTGAGTGGGTGTTTGAACTCTGATTTGAGAGATTTATATATGGGTGGACTCGTAAGAGTACGAGAGTTTTAAAAATGTTAATTTCATCCGATTCCGAGACATTGGCCTGAGGGGCGTTTTGGTCATTTTACCTAATTTTGCGTCTTAGCTTTGAACTAAATAGTAGAATCAGTTGATTGAGATTATATTTATGATATGTAATTGAATTTAATAGATTTGGGCCATTTGGATTTGGATACTCGTGGCAAAGGCGTGGTTTCTAGTTGATTTTGAGCCGGTTCGAGGTAAGTGGCTTGTCTAACCTTGCGTGGGAGGAATTTCTCCTTAGGATATGATATTTGGTAATTTAATTCCTTGTACGTGAGGTGACGAGCGCATACTTGAGCTAATTATTGGGAATCCAATTTTACTTTAGGTGTTTAAACTGAGTTTCTTTTCTTACTTGTTTTATTCTACTTGCAGACATAGCCTGTGTTAGTTTAGAAGAGCATGCTTAGTTGAATTAATTGCCTATTTGCTTAAACTGACTTAATTGCATTATGTGAAGCATGTTAGGCTAGAATTTACTGTTTACTTATTACGGACTTAGTATTTATTTTGATATCCTTGAGCTGCTGTTGTGTGTTTTAAATTGGGACTACGGGACGGCATCCCGGGAGATCCCCTATGCGTAATTATGATCTGGATTGAGGTGCGGGATACCAAGAGATCCCTGGCACATGTATTGAGGATACCAAGAGATCCTCGGGATACCAAGAGATCCATGGCATATGTATTGAGGATACCAATAGATCCTCGAGATACCAAGAGATCCCTAGTGTGTATATTGAGGATACCAAGAGATCCCGATTATTTATCTTATTGTGAGGGGTATTTCCTTCTAGTTTGCCTCATTCTCTATTTTCGTTATTGCACGCTTATTATACTGTGTAGATCCTTATTATCGACTCTCAGTTTTACTGCTTATTGCCCTATCATTTCATATATATATTAATCTCAGTAGGGCCCTGACCTTCCTCGTCACTACCCAACCGAGGTTAGGCTTGGCACTTACTGAGTACCGCTGTGGTGTACTCATGCCCTTTCTGCGCATGTTTTTCATGTGCATATCTATGTACTGTTGCACAGATTTACCATCCTTGAGTCAGGGAGAGCTTCTGGAGACTTTGAGGTACATGTGCCGCGTCCGCAGACCGAAGAGTCTCCATATCTATTCTATCTTGTAGTATTAGCCCTTCTATCATACTGTTGGTGTAGACATTCCGGAGTTAGAGCATTTTTACTATATTTTCTCAGCTTGTGTTCCCATGAGTTTCTGGGTTTTGGGATAGTATTATAGAAGTTTGAGTTATTGAGTTGTACACGCCAAGAGACATCTATATACCATTTTCTTCTAGCTATTTAGTGTTTGAATTATTATTATCAGCAAGTTATTTTGTTTTTGCATTTTTAGGCTTACCTAGTTGTACGGACTAGGCGCCATCGCAATAATGCTCATGGTAGGTGAACTGGGGTGGTGACAAGTTGGTATCAAAGCCAAGTTTAAAGGAGTCACGGAACACATGCCAGTTTATTAGAGTCTTGCTGATCGGTACGAAGACGTCTGTACTTATCTACAAGAGGCTATGTAACTGATAAATAAATTCCACTTCATTTGATTTCCTTGTCGTGCGAGATTTTGATATCACAACAAAACTTGTGTCTTTCTATTCTCTCACAGATGGTGAGGACACGTACTACCCAAGAGGATCAGGCACCCACGTACCCTACTGCCGCCGTCAGAGGCCGGGGCTGGGGTTGAGGCCGAGGACGCGCTCATGGTGCAGCCAGAGCAACCGCGCGAGCTGCCGTCGAGGTACCACCAGCAGTACCAGCCAAAGTCCAAACACCTGATACGTCTGCTACTACTACTTCAGCACTCTAGGAGACTTTGGCACAGTTTATGAGTATGCACACCAATTTGGCTCGGGCAGGTTTGCTTCCCATTGCTGCAGCCACATCCCAGGCCGGGGGAAGAGTACAGACTCCCGCCGCCCACACTCCTGAGCAGCGAGTGCATGTTGAACATGTCGTGGAGGTTATTCCCGTGCCGCCCGCAGCACCAGTTCAGCCCGAGGACAGGGCAGCGGCTTCAGAGGTTGAGCAGCGGAGACTTAAGAGGTTCAACAAATACGATCCTCCTGTATTCAGTGGGTTAGCATTAGAGGATGCCTTGGGATTTCTAGAGGAGTGCTACCTTATTCTCCACACTATGGGCATATCAGAATTGAGCAGAGTTTGCTTCACTACTTTCCAGCTTCGAGGAGCCACCTATCAGTGGTGGCGTGCTTATGAGTTAGACAGTCCGGATGAGGCAGCTTCCCTGACTTGGGCTTAATTTTCAGTTATGTTCATAAGGGAGTAAGTTCCCCAGAGTATTAGGGACGCCTAGTGCGCGAAGTTTGAGAAGTTGTTCCAGGGTACCATGATTGTCTCTGAGTATGCTGTCCGCTACATTGACTTGGCTAGACATGCCCCAGCTTTGGTTTCCACGATCCGCGAGAAGGTTCGCCGGTACATTGAGAGGCTTATTCCCAGCATCGGATCTAGCAAGGCTCGTGAGTTAGAGACGTATGTGTCTTATCAGCAGGCGGTAAGCATTGCTAGCAGGATTGAGGGTATGCATGCTAGGGACAGGGAGGAGAGGGAGGCCAAGAGGTCTCGAGAGTCGGGCCATTTTTCTGGTACCCATGCCCCAGCTGTAGGTCGTCATGATAGGGGTCAAATTGGTCGCCCTATTCATTCAGCTCTTCCAGCAACCAGTGGTATTCCAGCTCCACCTAGGCCTCAGGAGCCTTATAATGCACCTCCAGTCTCTAGTGTGCCTCCTGCACGGGGTGCTTCCAGTGGTCAGTCCAGCAGACCGGGCCTGAGCCAGTCACAGCCGCCATGTCCTCCCAGAGCTTGTTTTTAGGGTGTGACATATGCCATTTGGTGAGGGATTGCCCCAGACTTAGGAGGACTGCACCCCCACAAACCCCTCAGCCGTAGAGCACCCCGCAGAGCTCTCAGGCTATGGTCCCAGTGCCCGCTGCTACTCCACCGGTCCAGCCAGCCAGAGGTAGAGGTCGGGGAGGTAGAGGTCGCCCTCGAGGGGGAGGCCAGGTCAGATATTATGCTCTTCCAGGCTGTAATGAGGCTGCCGCCTCCGATTCTGTCATCATAGGCACTATCTTGGTTTGTCACAGAGATGCATCGGTTCTATTCGATCCAGGCTCCACTTACTCTTATGTGTCTTCTTATTTTGCTCCACATTTGGGGATACTTCAGGATTCTTTAAGTTACCCAGTTTATGTTTCTACTCCTGTGGGAGATTCTCTTATTGTGGACCGCGTTTACCGGTCATGTTTGGTTATTCTTGGTGGTTTTGAGACCAGAGCTGGCCTATTATTGCTCAGTATGGTTGATTTCGATATTATTTTAGGCATGGACTGGTTGTTACCCCATTATGATATTCTTTATTGTCACGCCAAAACCATGACGCTGGCCATGCCAGGTGTACCGCGTATTGAGTGGAGGGGTGCCTTAAGTCACACTCCCAGTAGAGTTATTTCTTTCCTTAAGGCTCAATGTATGGTTGAGAAAGGTTGTGATGCGTACTTAGCTTATGTGAGAGATGCCAGTATGGATACTCTTTCTGTTTATTCCGTCCCAGTAGTACGTGATTTCCCCGATGTGTTTCCAGCTGACCTTCCGGGCATACCACTAATAGGGACATTGATTTTGGCATTGACCTGTTGTCGGGCACTCAGCCCATCTCTATCCCTCCGTACCGTATGGCTCCTCTTGAGTTGAAGGAGTTGAAGGAGCAATTGCAGAAATTATTTGATAAGGGTTTTATTCGGCCCAGTGTATCGCCTTGGGGTGCTCCTGTGTTATTTGTGAAGAAGAAGGATGGTTCTATGCGCATGTGTGTTGATTACCGCCAGTTGAACAAGGTTACAGTGAAGAATCGTTATCCTCTGAATCGTATTGATGGTCTATTTGACCATTTTTAGGGTGCACGGGTGTTTCTAAGATTGATTTACGCTCAGGTTACCATCAGTTGAAGATTCGGGAGCCAGATATCCCGAAAACTGCCTTCAGGACTCGGTATGGCCATTACGAGTTCCTTATTATGTCATTTGGGCTGACCAATGCCCCAACAGCCTTCATGCATCTGATGCACAGTGTATTCCAGCCATATCTTGACTCTTTTGTCATTGTTTTTATTGAGGATATTCTGGTATATTCCTGGAGTCGGGAAGATCACGAGCAGCACCTGAGGACAGTGCTTCAGACTCTGAGGGAAAAGAGATTATATGCAAAGTTTTCAAAATGTGAGTTTTGGTTGGATTCCGTGGCATTCTTGGGTCATGTGGTATCGAGTGAGGGCTTTCGGGTGGATCCAAAAAAAGTAGAGGCCGTGCAAAGCTGGCCCAGGCTGTTCTTAGCTACAGAGATTCACAGTTTCCTTGGTTTGGCGGGCTACTACCGCCGTTTTGTGGAGGGATTTTCATTGATTGCGGCCCCTATGACTAGATTGACCCATAAGGGTGCCCCATTTCAATGGACAAAGGAGTGTGAGGCGAGCTTTCAGAAGCTCAAGACAGCTTTGACTACAGGCCCAATTTTGATATTGCCTACTGGTTCGGGGTCCTATACAGTTTATTGTGATGCCTCGCGGGTTGGCCTCGGAGCGGTACTGATGCAGGACGGTAGGGTGATTGCCTACGCGTCCAGACAGTTGAAGATACATGAGAAGAATTACCCTGTCCATGACCTTGAGTTAGCTGCTATTGTTCATTCCTTGAAGATCTGGCGTCATTATTTCTACGGTGTGCCTTGTGAGATCTATACTGACCACCGGAGTTTGCAGCACTTGTTCAAGCAAATGGATCTAAATTTGCGCTAGAGGAGGTGGTTAGAGTTGCTGAAGGACTATGATATTACTATTCTGTATCACCCGAGCAAGGCCAATATGGTGGCGGATGCCTTGAGTCGCCGGGCGGAGAGTTTGGGGAGTTTGGCATATTTACCAGCTTCAAAGAGGCCTATGGCGATGGATGTTCAGGCCTTAGCCAGTCAGTTTGTGAGATTGGATCTTTCGGAGCCCAAGCGGGTCCTAGATTGCGTGGTTTCTCGGTCTACCCTATTCGATCGTATCAGGGAGCGGCAGTATGATGACCCTCATTTACTAGTCCTCAAGGACAAGGTTCAGCATGATGATACCAGATATGTGACCATTGGAGACGATGGGGTATTGATGATGCCGGGTCGGATTTGTGTGCCCAATGTTGATGAGCTTCGAGAGTTGATTTTAGCAGAGGCCCATAGTGTCACACCTCCTTTTTTACTACACCCCCGGAAAGGGGTATTAAGGAGTTTTTCCAATTAAAGGACAATCGAAACGGGATTTATCTCAATCAAAAATTCAGAGTCGCCACTTGGAATAATATATGGTGTCCCAAGTCACCGGTTCAAATCCCGAATCAAGGAAAAAATTGGCTCTGTATTACAGTTCACGAACCATAAATTTGGATAAGGATTTCTGTTAACCCGGGAGAAGCTGTTAGGCATTCTCGAGTTCCGTGGTTCAAGCACGATCGCTCAACTGTTATAATTGGCCTATTATCTGATTTTAATACATGTTTTAGCCTATCGTTCAATTTTAAATTTAACCGCTTTATTTAATTATTTTTTAAGGAAGATTCCAACGTCATTTAAAATATGTTTCGAACCACGTCACATAAATGCACTCGCAGTCCATAACACATTTTATTTAACGTTGAGATTTGAATTTAGGTCACATTAATGTGCACCCGAGTTTAGGAAGGTAAATTATTAAACTAACGCGCCTGAAGCAATTATGCGTTTGCAACTTTACGAGGGTCATAGAAATTTCACTAAATGGCACGCCTCGATTTCTAAGGATTAAAACAAAATTAATTAAACGAGGGCCATGCATTGTGATTTTTATTTGGCATGGCACGGCTCGAAACTTTTGGACCAAATTACTGAAACTCAGGACTTTTGAAGTTGCGGCCCATTCAAGTCCGAGACATGATAAGGTCCAAATCCCTTATTTTAAATTACGGAACCAACAATTTCCATGGCCCAAACGGGCTGCTATGCCACAACTGAATCCCAGCTATCAATGCAAAGAAACTTCATACATGTGCTTTACTTTTCACAAACGTTTTCAACCTTACTAAAAAAGTTTATTTCCCAGAACGGTGTTTCTTGCGATCACTGCACATTTCAATGACTATCCAGATCAAACATCAACCCAAACAAAAAAATAATGAAATCTTATATCACACATGTAAAGAAGAATGTGAAGCAACAAGTAAACACTTGGTTGATCAAAATATGATAAGAGCCAACTAGAGTCCCATTAAACTTATGCTGATTTCCAAAGGGCAAGCAATTGGCAGAGTCCTAAGCTATAGTTCACATGGGGATGTGCTGAGTGCCTTTACAAAACCCAACGACCTTGCAAATTGACCAAAAGCCAACAACTAACCTGCCGATAGAGTGGGAGTGAAACAAACACCATTTGAAACTAAGGAAACAATAACAGATGCACCAAGGATGCTGATTCTAGAACATGAACAAAATTTATTTTTAGATGAAGCTAAATGCTAGCCAACATACATACTAGTTTAAGATGTTCAGATAACCCTACGCAACAGACTAATGCGACCAGATGCTAAGATATGTAGCCATGAACTAGATGATTCACATTTTTTAACAACGCTTCCAATTGCCTACCTGCCAATGCAAGAAATGTGTTTCAGTAGATTATGCACACAGAGGACAGAAGAATGAATTGCAACCATCCCAAACATAATTTGAAATCTGGAAGGAACAAATGATGTACAGCTGCTACAGACACTGAGATCTCACAGAACCAGTGAAGAGAAAAAAAAACAATCGTGCAAGACTGGCTGCTAAATCTAGCTGCAACTGGAGTTTAGCACAACAAAAATCATAGGAATGTCAGCAGAGACCTTTTGAACTCTCAGTGCAACTTAGGATTTGCGATAACGATTCTCAATTCAGGGAAACTAACTTAGTTTATACATTTTCAAAACAACAGCTAATTCGAGTCGCTATTGCTACCATTGACTAAAATGCATTCAATAACAGTTCCCAGAACATTTGATCAAAGTAAAGTCATATCCTCAACAAGCAGTTTATGCTTGACCTCAGATTTCAGCTACAATGCATCAGAGAAATCGACACAACTCGAACATACTTTACCTTAAAATCTCAGCTAGTCACAAATCCATAAGAAGCTAAATTTGAACTCACTAATTAAAGAATGAACTAAGCACACAAGTTACTTAGCGCTAAAACTTCAGCCAAACCAACAAAATGATCAAACAAGCAGGCTTCAACCTTTAAGACATCATGACTCTGTTTCAGTGTTCAAAATTAGCGAAACGAATGGGACGCGTTTACACAACCATAGCCATTACATCAGTGTGTACAATCACCTGTCCAATATAGAATAAACAAGCCACACAAACAGACCTGAATCATGGCCAACAGAACTCAGCATTTAAACCAAAAATGAGTACTGACTTTCAGGGAGTCTTAAATAAAATCATGATAAAACATGAACACACGACACAAAATATGAGTAATGGAAAAATGGAGAAGAAATGAACCTAAAATCAGAAACGCTTTCAATAATAACAGAAGAATACAAGGTTTTTGCTCCAAACTTCCAACGAGAGGAACAACAACAAAGCTCGAACTAAAAACGCGAACAATGAAACAGAGCCGCGAACAAAGCAACCTCAACTCCGGCGAGTTCGCAACAATAATTCAAATCATTCCATTTTTAAACCCAGATTCAGAGTTAAAAGAAACAATTCACAAGAACACTTTTCGTTTTTGATTTTTCCGAAGAAAAGAAAGAAACCAAAACATAACTCAAAAAAATTCTTGAATTTTCCCCCAGTTTTTAGAACACTAATTTCCTCTCAGTTTTTCTCTCCTGAAATTGCTCTCTAAAAATCCTCCGAAAAACCCCGAAAGTTCCTCAGTATATATACTCGATTCTCGAAGTTTCTCACCTCTCCTCCAAGAAATCCCAAATTTTATCCCCAAATCCGCAAAAAACGAACCCCAGTATCACATAGAACAAACCCAGACAAATGGAAGGCGTGGATCTGATTTCTCACATCCAACCCCTCCCATTTAACCAAGATTCATCCCAGGACATCAAAGCGCGTGAGAATGGCAACAACATTGAAAATATTCCGTCAGAGACGATTATGCCACGTTAGAGAGAGAGGAAGAGAGACCATGTGCATTGAGTTTTATGGAAGAACTCGTCTGAAAACTCAGACGAGTTGGGACAATTTGGGCGAGCTGAATGGATGATACTCACAGAGCGCAGCTTCTGAGTTTGGGGAATTTAGGGTTCGTTCTTTTTTTCCTTAGTTAAGGGTTATTTGGAGAACGGGTCGGGTCAGACTGATGGGGCTGGGCGGGTTGCGTGGGTTAAGGGGTGTGTTGGGCTAGGCGGATTGGGGATTAAATTGGGCTCAGGGATTTAGTCTCGGCCCAAAAATCCATTTCTTCAATTGTCTCTTCATTCTTTTCTTTTTCAATTCCTTTTCTAATTTCTTTTAATTCTCTTTTTAAACTTAATTAAAATAAAAATAAACCTAGATTAATCCCTAGTCAAAATTAAATTACCTAACACAAAATAAAAATTAACACAATTAATTAAGACCTAAATTAAAGGAAACACTACCCAAGTTCAAAAATTAAAATTAAAAGTGCAAAAATAAGTACTATTTTTTTTTGTGATTTTCCAATTCTTATAAAATAACTAATTTACTACTTAACTCAAAAATGCAAAGTTAAATTCCAAATTCAAATGCAACATATTTTTTGTATTTTCTATTAATTAAATAAAATAAGCATGCGCAGATAAATGCAAACAATTGACAGAAAATGCCACAAAATCCATAAAATTGCAAACAATGGAAAAAATTATTTTGTTCTGAATTTGTCGGAGTAATTCATATAGGGAAAAAATTACGTGCTCACACATAGTTCGCGGTATTCCATCCATCCTGGTATCGTGAAGAGGTATCAGGACTTGAGGCAGCATTATTGGTGGAGGCGGATGAAGGAAGATATAGTTGGATATGTATCTAGATGCCTCAACTACCAGCAGGTGAAGTATGAGCAGCAGAGACCGGGTGGGTTGCTTCAGCAGATAGAGATTCCGAAGTGGAAATGGGAGCGCATCACCATGGACTTTGTATCTGGACTCCCACGAACCTTGAAGAAGTTTGATGCCTTGTGGATCGGCTGACCAAGTTCGCTCATTTCATTCCTGTGTGTACCACTTCTTCATTGGAGCGGTTGGCGGAGATTTATATCTGGGTGATCATTCGTCTGCATGGTATTCTAGTTTCTATTATTTCATACAGAGGTACTCAGTTTACATCGTTGTTTTGGAGGGCCGTGCAACAGGAGTTAGGTACTTGGGTGGAGTTGAGCACAACATTTCACCCTCAGATGGACGGACAGTCTGATCACACTATTCAGATTCTTGAGGATATGCTCTGTGCATTTGTGATTGAGCTTGGAGGGTCTTGGGATCAGTTCTTGCCATTGGAGGAGTTTGCTTACAACAACAGTTATCAGTCCAGCATTCAGATGGCGCCGTATGAGGCTTTATATGGTAGGAGGTATAGATCTCCGGTGGGCTGGTTTGAGCCGGGTGAGGCCATGCTATTGGGCACAGAGTTGGTTCAGGACGCATTGCAGAAGGTTAAGGTAATTTAGGATAGACTCCGTATAGTCCAGTCCAGACAGAAGAGCTACGCGGACAGAAAGGTTCGTGATGTTTCGTACATGGTTGGAGAGCGGGTTCTGCTTCAGGTTTTGCCTATGAAGGGCATTATGATATTTGGAAAGAAAAGGAAGTTGAGTCTGGGATTTATTGGCCCTTTTGAGGTATTGAGGCATGTTGGGGAGGTTACTTATGAGCTTGTCTTACCCCTCAGCTTGGCAGGAGTCCATTTGGTATTTCATGTTTCGATGCTCCGGAGATATCACGGTGACTCGTCGCACATGTTGGATTTTAGTTCAGTCCAGTTGGATAAGTATCTATCCTATGTTGAGGAGCCAGTGGCTATATTGGACAGGCAGATCAAAAAGTTGAGGTCAAAGAACACTACATCAATAAAGTTTTAGTGGTGGGGTCAGCCGGCCGAGGAGGCGATCTGGGAGACCAAGCAGGATATGCACAGCAGTTACCATCATCTTTTCACTACTTCAGGTATGTCTTTATTCTCGTTGGAGGATGAACGAATGTTCAAGTCTAGGAGGATGTGACGACCCGGCCATTCGCCTTAAGAATTTACACTCCGATCCCCTATTAACTGCTTTCCCCAAGTCTATTTATGCTAATTTGAATTGCCGGGATGTTCAGTTTTGAGTTTCGGAAAGTTTTGGGACACTTAGTCCCTAAATGAGAGCTTAAGTATTGGAAAGTTGTCTGTAGTCTAAATAATGTGAAGATGGATTCAAAATGGAAATCCAATGGTTCTCTTAGCTCCATTAGGTGATTTCGAGGTTGGGAGCGTGTTCAGAGTGTGTTTTGGAGGTCCATAGCTAATTTAGGCATGAAATGCCAAAGTTTGAATTTTTGAAGTTTCTGGTCCAATAGTGAGATTTTGATCTGAGTGTACGAATGGAATTTTGGAAGTTAAAGTAGTTCTGTCATGTCATTTGGGACGTGTGTATAAAATTTGAGGTTATTCGGACATGGTTTGGTTAGGTTTTTTATCGAAAGCGTGTTTTGAGAGAATTTGAAGTTCTTAGACTTAAATCATTGATTAATTCGAGTTTACGACGTTGTTTTAGGTGGTTTAAGGATTGGCGCAACTTTGAATGATGTTATGGGATACGTCTGTAGGTTTAGTTGAGGTCCCCGGGGCGTCGGGTGTGTTCCGGATGCTCAACGGGTCATTTTCACCTATTTATTTAACTGATGTTGCTGCTTCTGGTATCCCTCTATCGCATTCGCGAGCAGCCCTTCGCGTTCGCGAAGCCTTGTTTTTGACAACCTGGAAATTTCTCCCAGCATTCTCAAAGCCCCTCTTATTTCCCCATCGTGTTCACGTCACCAATCACGCGTTCGCATATCCATGCAAGTCCACACTTCGCGTTCGGATACAATTTCACGTGTTCGCGAAGAACAACCTCTGGGACCTGATATTTTCCTTCCTCGTGTTCGCGTGCATGCTTCCGCGATCGCGTAGCACACTTGGGCATCCTTCAATTTTTCTTCTTCGCGAACGTGAACGTACTCCCGCGTTCGCAATGCATAAAATACCTGGGCAGTTATAAACATTTCAAACTTCGAGGGTTAGCCATTTTTACCAAAACTCAAGCCTGGGATCTCGGATTTGAGAGAGCTTTCGAGGGATTTTTAGGGGCAACGATTGGGTAACGATTCTAAACTCCTTTTTTCTTGTAACCTCCTAATCTAATCATGAATTCTCTTTTTAATTTCACATTTTAGATAAAAATTTGATAAAACTTCATAGACCGAATTTTTGAGTTTTTAGTGGGTGTTTGAACTCCAATTTAAGAGATTTATATATGGGTGGACTCGTGAGAGTACGAGAGTTCTGAAAATGTTAATTTCATCTGATTTTGAGACGTTTTCCTGAGGGGTATTTTGGTCATTTTACCTAATTTCGCATCTTAGCTTTGAATTAAATAGTAGAATCAGTTGCTTGAGATATTATTTAGGATATGTAATTAAATTTAATATATTTGGGCCATTTGGAGTGGAATACTCGTGGCAACGACGTTGTTTGTAGTTGATTTTGAGCCAGTTCGAGGTAAGTGGCTTGTCTAACCTTGTGTGGGGGACCTTTCCCCTTAGGATATGATATTTGGTAATTGAATGCTTTGTTCATGAGGTAATGAGTGCGTACTTGAGCTAATTTTTGGGAATCCGGTTTTACTTTAAGTGTTTAAACTGAGTTTCTTTTCTTACTTGTTTTATTCTACTTTCAAACATAGCCTAGAGCATGCTTAATTGAATTAATTGCCTATTTGCTTAAACTACGTTAATTGCATTACGTGAAGCATGTTAGGATAGAATTTAATGTTTATTATTACGGACTTAGTATTTATTTTTATATCCTTGAGCTGCTGCTATTGGTTTCAATTGGGACTATGGGACGGCATCCCGGAAGTTCCCCTATGCGTAATTATGATCTGGATTGAGGTGCGGGATACCAAGAGATCCCTAGCATGTGTATTGAGGATACCAAGAGATCCCTGGCATATGTATTGAGGGTACCAAGAGATCCTTAGTGTATATATTGAGGATACCAAGAGATCCCAGTTATTTATCTTGTTGTGAGGGGTATTTCCTTGTAGTATGCCTCATTCTCTGTTTCCGTTATTGCACGCTTATTTTACTGTGTAGATCCTTATTATCGACTCTTAATTTAACTATATATATATATATATATATATATATATATATATATATATATATATATATATATATATATGTAGGGCCCTGACCTTCCTCGTCACTACCCAACTGAGGTTAGGCTTGGCACTTACTGAGTACCGCTGTGGTGTACTCATGCACTTTTTGTGCATGTTTTTCATGTGCAGATCTAGGTGCTGCTGCACAGACTTACCATCCTTGAGGCAAGGAGAGCTTTTGGAGACTTCGAGGTACAATTGTCGCATTCGCAGATCGAAGAGTCTCCATCTCTATTCTATCTTGTAGTATTAGCCCTTCTATCATACTGTTGATGCAGACATTCCTGAGTTAAGGCATTTTTACTATATTTCTCTCAGATTGTGTTCCCGTGAGTTTCCGAATTTTGGGATAGTATTGTTGAAGTTTGAGTTATTGAGTTGTATATGCCAAGCAGCATCTATATACCGTTTTCTTCTAGCTGTTTAGTGTTTGAATTATTATTTTCCGCAAGTTATTTTGTTTCCGTATTTTTAGGCTTACCTAGTTGTAGAGACTAGGCTCCATCATAATGTTCACGGTGGGTGAACTGGGATTGTGACATGTCGTAGCATTAATTACACTTTATCCTAATGGGATATACTTAATCTTGTTTCTAATTGTTTTGTGGTAATCCTTTCTTATTCTATTTCAATATTAATTCTCTCAATTTTAGATAAAAGATAATTTTTAAAACCTTGGGTATTTAAAATAGCAAGTTCGGATTTTCCAAAAAGACTCAATTGTATTTCTAAAGTGTTTTGGTCTCGACCAAAAATCCACTAAGGGTCGCGATGGCGCCGGACACTGCTATCAGGTAAGCCAACCAAATTACTTGATGAAATTCTCATTTTTAACAATCTTGAAAAGTAATATTTTCCTTTAAGTATTCACAAAAAAAAAGGTGTCTACTTCAATTCCAATTAAATAATAAGCAATTAATACAAGATATTTCAAAACCATCCCAGAACCCGGTGTGACAAGTGTATGAGCATCTACTGATAAGAAAATAAAATACAGCATCCGTCCGGAATAAAGTGGATAGGAAGTAAATACAATATACGGGAAGGGACTACACTAGCTGCGGGCCGCCTCAAATAGTGCAACTCACCTAGTCCCCGAGTCATCCGTGCTGCTACACCCAGGAGCCACTAGAGTTACATATACCCGTGCAACAAAAATGCACAGAAGTGCAGTATGAGTATGAAAACAATGTGTACTCAATGAGTATTCTGTCTAATCTCGAAGAAGTAGAGACGAGAGGTCGACTTCAACACTTGCTAGTGGTCAAATAATAATATAATAAAATGTGAGGATATCATGGATTTATATAGCCGTCCTAACTCACAAGCCGGAAAAAAAAATAGGTTAAACACCTTTAAAAAAGAATAAAGGATTTTCAATATTTACTTTTCATTATCTTAATCATTTTATATCAGGCCATGAAAGGAAATATCGACACTTAAAATTCGCAGGCAAAGCAATATAAGCGTTCGCATATCATGCCGATGTCGATGGCCCGCTCCAACAGAAATGTAAAATGTGCACTACCGAGAGTCGAACGACGCGAAATATAGATGCATCTATTTAATCTGCCGAGGCATTCGGCCCGCTCCAAAAATAAACACACAGAGTCAGACAACCAAGAAGTCCACATGGAGAAAATTCTCCAAAGAACGCCAATCCTCTTTCAACCATTTAAGAAAATGAATTTTAATCAGTTTGGAAATTCATTTACTAATTCAATGTGATTTAAGCAATTCAAGCTATCAATAAGTTCACAAACAATCCAAGTATAACATGCTCTTGTGTCCTAAACTACCCAGACAATAGCATAATAGTAGCTACGCACAGACTCTCGTCACCTCGTGCGTACGTAGCCCCCACAAATAAGAACACATAACCAATTATTTTCCCTATGGGGACAATTCCCTCTTACAAGGTTAGAAAGGAGACTCACCTCGCTCCGAAGTTCCATAACCGGCATTCCACGCCCTTTCGAAGACTAAAATCGATGTGAAAATGCTCCAAAACTAGCCAATAATTATATAAACCCATTAATATATGTTCAATTACTCCTTATAGTCTAATTTGTAACAATTCCTAACCCCGAACAAAAAGTTAACAAAATTGCCCTCGGACCCGTGTGTCCGGATTCAAAAATATTTTGAAGATAAAGTTTACCCATGACCATACGAACTCAAACATATAATTTATTCTCAATTACATGCCCAAAATAGTGGTCAAAATCCAAAAATCTCAATTTCTAGGTTTTTCTTTAAAACCCCAAATTTTTGTTTAGATTCTCATGAATTTTGATGTTAAATCTAAGGTATAATCACAAAATATAATTGAAAATTAGTTAGAGGAACTTACCCAATGATTTGATAAGAAAATCCACTCCTAAAATCGCTCATTCTCGGACCTAGGGTTCAATATATGATAAAATGATTCAAAAACTCGAGTTACACAGCTAAAATCAAGCCGCAGATGTCGCATTTGCGATCCAGGGTTCGAAATTGCGAACCCTCGCAAAAGCGAAGAAGGCATTCACAATTGCGAACAAAGAAGGGCTGGAAAGTGTCGCATTTGCGACAAAAAGTTCGCAATTGCGAACTGGGCATCGCAACTGCGATGGTTATGTTCGCAATTGCGACCAAACCAGAAGCAGTAGTGTTCCCGACACAAAAATGACCATAACCTCCTCATACGATGTCCAAATTTGATGATTCTTTTTGCTATGGCTCCGTTATTTCAATATGGATCTAATGGTTCAATAAAACCTTAATTTGGAGCTCATTTGCTTAATATGGTACCCCTTTATGTCCAAAGAAACGATATTGAAATATCAAATAAGAGCGCGATACAACCCAAAACAAACTCGAGGCCCCCGGGACCCCGTCCAATCACACCAACTCACTCCATAACATAACACGGACCTTCTCGATGCCTCAAATCATACCAAACAATGCTAAAATCAAGAATCAACGTCCAATTCAAGCTTTATGAACTTCAGAACTTCAAACTGCTACTTTCAATGCCGAAACCTATCAAATCACATCCGATTGACTTTAAATTTTGCACACAAATCATATTTGACATTATGGAACTACTCCAACTTCTAGAATCGGAATGCGACACCGACATCAAAAAGTCCACTTTCGGTCAAACTTTCGAAAAACCTTTAAATTTCTATCTTTAGCCAAATGGCTTCAAAATGACCTACAAACCTCCGATCGCGCTCCGAACTCTAGAATCACTATACGGAGCTACTCTCAGACTCGGAATCCCAAACGGATATCGATATCACTGAAATGCACTTCAACCCAAACATATGAAATTTCTTTCAAAATGCTACTTTCCACAATAGGCGCCAAAATGCTCCCGGGTCATCCAAAACCCGATCGGGCCATATGCCCAAGTTCTAAATCATCATATAAACCTGCTGGAATCTTCAGATCCCGATTCTGAGGCCGTTTACTAAAAAATTCAATCCTAGTTAATTCTTTCAACTTTAAGCTTCTAAAATGAGAATTCTCTCTCCAAACCAACTCTAAACTTCCACTAATTCAATTTCGACCATGCATACAAGTCATAATACCTGAAATGAAGCTACTCATGGCCTCGGACTACTAAACGATGCGCTAGGGCTCAAAATGACCGGTCGGGTCATTACATTCTCTCCCACTTAAACCTACGTTCGTCCTCGAATGTGCTGAGAACTACATTGAAGTAGTTTGAAATCACTGTTTAATACCTCATGCACCTTCCCGTGCTACCACAACTCAGTTGAGCACATTAGCTCAATCAATTCTGAAGATATTCCCTTGATTCTAGCAAATAAGCCTTAGAGCCTAATTCCAACATCAAGAATTCTATGCTTGACCTATTTCCAATATACGCTCCCTGTATCAATAACTACATGCAGCCCCAAACACGACTACATACCTTAGCTGAATTCACAACTTCCACAACTTTATTCACAGAACCACAATAACATCCTCTGATCTAATTAATCAAAATTCCATGAATTCGATGCCCTCATCACACCTCATACCCTACATAGGTCTTGCTCTAATTCTTACGTGTAGAAATTCATAACCGGTTGCCGAATCAACAAATCATTAGGTCTATACTCCTGACAAGAACCATCACCTCATTCTGAACCAAATAATGGTCTTAGCTCCATAATATACTTCATACAGTCACACTGATCCTAAATTCAATGACCTCGTCTCACCCAATACAAAATGCTTAGGCAATAAGCCACCCTGAAAATAATTAAAAGTCTCATATGATGCCACAATGTGCCAATAGGCTACCAATTTGAACGTGATACAAAAGGAAAACGAACTCTAGAAGGAATTACCTAACTCATGCACCAATACGGACTTTTCTTAGAAATAGGAAGCAAGGGATACAAAAATAGTATATAGAAAACTATACTCAATATCACACTGTCGCGGCGTGCAACCCGATCCAAATAACATACCCATGGAAGCGTGCCACCCGATCCACACATAGATCTCACATAAGGAGGTACACATCGAGCTAGATTTGCTCATTATAATAAAATATCGAATATCGGTCACAAGCACGCTAGGTGCATTATACCATCCCAGAGGGGACATACAACGCTATTAGCTACAAAACTCAAGAGAAACTGAGATGAGATATAAAATCTAAATCTCAAGAGCCACTTTGCTCATGACACATCATTTCCACGCGGATCCTTAACACATAAGCAATTTCTCAGACAAGTGAGGTTTGCTCAGTTGGTAAGCACCTCCATTTACGACCGTTAGGTCCTGGGTTTGAGTCGCGCTGGAGGGGAAATGTGGAAACACTATAGATCTTCCTAATTTGGGAGGGGTTTAAAAAGAATAAGCAATTTCTCAAGTCGTCTCACAACTCACACGGCGCAATGTATCTCTACATGAAATATCTGACAAAAAATAACACCCTGACTACTCCTCAATAAGGAGTGCATTACTGAAATGTACATGTTTGGCCTGATATAGAGCCCATATTCACATTTGAATCCCTCCACCGACCTCAAGCTGATTCTGGTCGCACTGACTAGGCTAATAACCTTTCCAAGGTCCATAATAACTCTCCCTTCTTTCATGACGCTAAGAACAAATATCATAACCAGAGAAATCCTCCACAGTCCACAACTTAATAGACTTAGCCCCTTCCAGGCATTTATTCTCAAATCAGCGATATTATCATAACATTCATATTTGGTTTAAGTCTTTAATCAATCAAGTGACTACTTGCCACACCTATACAATCTTCCCGTGGGACACACTCCTACAACCTATCATAACAAATAACTAGGTTGTACCTCCAATCCACCAGCCACACTAACGCTGAAAAGCGATCAAGAATCATTAACCAGGATGCAAAGCCTTTTTCACAAAACACCGATCTCAGGTGACACTGAAGACAATACCAACTTACCTTAAACATCGAATCTACTTTCCTTCTTATCTGACCTTGTGACATCCTTTTTAACACTGAACCGTTACCTTGATCTTCACTTCAAATTCCATACCACTCACTGCACCTATCATGCCAAGTCAGCCAGGGCTAACCCTTCTATCTTCTTCCAATTTATCCTTGATTGCCTTAACAATAATAATAACTCTATTTAATACATAACACATTCCACCCGCACTCATCTCAAGTGACCTTGAATCACCAGACCAAGCTGTCTCAAATCCCATGAACCATTTCGTAACTCCCAATTGCTACATCGCAAGACAAAACATCGTAGAACATTCTATGCCTCTTCTCATAGGCTACTACCAAGCTTGGTTCTTAACCGTACCTGTGAGCACGTGATTTTTGACCTATATGAATTACTCCCGAAAATTCAAAAAAAAAAATAACTTCTTTCAGTATTTATAATTTTGTGAATTTTTGTGGCATTTTTTGTTAATTCTTTGCATTTGTTTCTACGCGTTTATTTTATTTTAATTAATGAAAATATAAAAAATGAATTGCATTTTCATATAAGACATAATTTTTACATTTTTAGATTAATTGATAAATTAATTTTTTTGTCAAATAGAAAATCACAAAAAAAATGACTCATTTTTTGCACTTTTACTTAGCTTTAAATTTTGTAGTTTTCTTGTTAATTTTAATTAATTAACTGTTGAAAATACTATGTTGAGTAATTAGTTTAATCGGGGAATTAATTTAGTTTAGGAGTTAATTTAGGGTTTAAACCAACTTTAAAGGAAAGATTTTGAAATAAAAGGAAAAAGATTAAGAAGGCTGCTCTATTCTTGGGCTAATCCCATACCAGCCCAAACAATTTCACCCCAAATCCATTTCGGACCCAGCCTAAGTACCCTCAACCCAGCCTATTCAGATGACTAAATGATGTTGTGTCCCCCCCCCCATTTGATCTGAGCCACCGATTCTTTCTAATCTGACGGACCAGAACTCAAGACCCTTAAGTATATTACTGTTCGAATCCAGCCCACCCCCCTTCTCTCATCGTCTCTCAGACCCAACCCGCCCTAACCAAACCCTAGAGATGTCGCCTAGTTCTCTACCATTGGTCGACGGCGGTACCTACCCCAATCCCACCCACATCAATACCAAACAACCACCACACTCTCCCTTTTCCAAATCACAACCCAGTTCCCTTCGTATGAAGCCAGAACCCATCAAATTTCAAAATTAGGGTTCGTGTTTTAGAAGCCAAATTGGATGTTATGCATGCAAGTTTAGTCCTCCACATTTCTCTAAGTGTCCAGAGTCTATTTCATCTCAGAATGGTGTTATTCGTGTGTTCTTACCAAAGAATATGCGAGTTACACCATTTTGATGTTAAATCAGAATCGTTTGATGTTTTCGAGTCTAAATCGGTAAGTTTTCTTTTTCTTTCTTCGTTGTTATTCGTCTCTATGCCCCGCCTTTTTTTTTTCTTCCTTCTCTCGCATGTTTTGAGTGAAATTAGTGTCAAGTCCAGATTTCCTTTTGGAGAGAGTATGTTCCGTGTGTGTTTGCATATTTGCTCCCATTTCTTCAGTTCTTCTTTCCAAAATTTTAGCCAAACGTCCTTTGTTATCTTCTTGGTTTCATGTTAATTGTTCTGATAATAGTTTAGGTTAGATTGTTAATTAATTGGTTAATCAGTGTTGTTTTAAATTTCATTTGTTTTAACTTTTGGGTCGTGTTGAGTTTTGTTCACATTTTGTTTGGGAATCCAATGTGTTCCTACAGTCTTCTTAGTTCTCATGACTGGCAGGGTTGGACCTGGGCCTAAGGAGACGGTTCAGCCCAGGTCTTGCTAAAATTAACTTGTGTGGAGCCTTTGGGGTCCAACCGGACCCATTCTGGGCTAGTAGGCTAAAGTAAAAACAAGAAACTTGGGGGGTAATTTTGGCAGACTAGATAGGAGGGAAACTTGGGTAACAGAAATAAAAGCTTTTAGTAGGGGTTTTAGGAGAATTTCATATTTTGGATAGTTTAACGTGATGAGAAAGTCAATAACTAGAGGATATCTAGACAAAAAGAAAAATGACAAAAGGGCTAAAGTGCAAAATCAAAAACTAAAATCTGCCCTACTTGGCTTGCCTATAAAGGAACATAAAACTTGCCTTTCAAGGAAGAAATTGAGAGCTGAAAACCAAAAAAATACAAAAAAAAAGCTACATAGATTTACTGTTTTAGAGAAATAAAAAATATAAAAATAAATCCAAAAGGCTGAGAAACTGAGACGGCTAGAGAACTATATCAAATTCTGCTTTGTTGGATTTTTGGGGGAATTTTTAGGGTTTTCTAATCACTGAAACAATTTCTGATCTGCTGAGGTGGAGATGGCTTGAATCTGGGTTCTGGGAAGCTGTGATTTGAATTCTATTGGGTGGTTGTTTTCTATTGATATTCAACAATCATTTCTGCTATTTTGCTGAAACTGGTAGTTGATTTCTGCTATTGATTCTACTGCTGTAGATCACTGACCCCCTACATCTTATTTTCTTCTCAATTTCTAGGTACACCTCTCTGTTTTTAGGCATGTAAAAGTAGCTCATGAAGTGTTTTGATGAGGATAAATGAAGAGCATGTTCTATTTGTTATATGTTCTGGTTCTTTAATCTCTCTCTCCCCCTATACGAAGTTACATTTATGGAATTTGAGTTTATGTTGAATGTGTAATAGAGTATTGTTATATCCATTGTTCGATTATCTAGGTTTGTTACTGATAGAATGGTCAGTTGGTTTTAGATCTTTGATGTGTTTATGAAGTTTATTGTTAATTGCTAAGTGTCTGTGGATAATATTGAACATGTAAGTAAAGTATGGTCATGCAGAATCAGTATGCTGAATAGGGCAGATTTGTTGCTTGGTCAAGACTCGACTTCGAGTCTGATCCTTTTAATTTGAGCTTGGACCTACTTGGGCTTTCAAGCCCAAACTAAGCTCCATTTGTGCATCATACACTCAAGTCCATTTGTGCATAAATTTGGGATTTATTTGGTTGGTTTATGAAGCATTTCTGCTTATTGATACCCATGCTTATACGTATGCTTAAATTTTCAAACGTTCGAAGGTGTAACTGCAATCAGACTTGGAAAGCTTATGAGTTGATGTTGTTTTTCTGTATAAGGTTAATTGTTTATGGATGAGATTTTAATGCATGGCACGTCATTTTTCTTGCACTGACAAATGATTACACAAACCCTTCTATTTGTGACTATAATGTTGTTTAAAGGTGACTGGTTGGTGTATGCATTTGCCTTCGTTGGGGATCGATGCTGAACCTTGTAGCATGTAGCTGGGCTTATCTTGGGCTTTAACATCTGGACCATTTTAATTTGAAGAGGGACGTTTCTTCATACATGACCAGCGACTTTGATGGGCATTGGGCCTGTCACTAGGCCTGGTAGCCTTTGACAAATAATAGGCTCAACTCTAGATAGAATAGTCGTAATTCCCTTAAGTCTTATCTTAATTAGTATAGTCGATTGGAGACGAGCCATATTAGACAACAAAAATAATTATGGCCCTCATGAATTAGTATAAAAACCTTTAAGAAGAATATTTTGAGGTGCGATGTGCCAAACAAAAAATGACAATTGTGTGGCCCTCGTTTTGGTTAGCTTTAACTCAACCCTAGAATTCGAGGCATGCCATTTAGCACATTTCATGGCCCTCGCGAACTGCAAACGCGTAGTTGCTTTAGAGCGTATTTTAATAATTTACTTTCCTAAACTCCGGTGCACATTTATATGACCCAAATACAAATCTCAACGATGTTAAAATATGTCAAAAACCATGGGTGCATTTATGTGACGTGGTTCAAGATGTGTTTTAATAACATTGCAATTTTCTCTAAAAAAATGAATAAAAGTGGTTACAACTAAAATTCGCATATAGGTTCATAATTGCTTAAAATCAGATAATTAAGCCGAATATAACAGTTGATCGACCGTGCTAGAACTATGGAACTCGGGAATGCCTAACACCTTCTCTCGGGTTAAAAGAATTCCTTAATCAAATTTCTGGTTCGTAGACTGTAATACAGAGTCAATCTTTTCCTCGATTCGGGATTCGAACCGGTGACTTGGGACACCATAAATCTCCCAAGTGGCGACTCTGAATCTTTAAATGAAATAAATTCCATTTTGATTGTCCTTTAATTGGAAAAACTCCCTTTATTATGTACCCTTCAATGAAATAAACTCAGTTTTGTTGTATTTGGCTTTATTTATTATCTGATTTTTATTACATGTTTGGGCTTAAATGTGCTGAGTGTTGCTTTTTACCGCTTTGATATTATCTGAATTGTATATATAAACTTCTACAAAACCCTGCACTTCTCCCTCCTGAGGAGTGCACGCTGGTCGTTGTCGATGCCCCACTTTTTCTAAAGGCGAAATCATGTTTAAGACATTATGGACAAAACAACTCTCATTCCCTTTTGAGGAGTCGGGCTATGGAATTTGAAGAGTCGCCACCTAATGATTATAGTGCATTAGGACACTTAAAAAAAAGAATATTTTTGAAAGAAAAATCAGAGTTCGGATAAGGGCTTGAGATTATCTCGAGGGGAAGGTGTTAGGCACCTCTTAAGATCCACTAGTGTGGTTCCCGGCCATGCTTAGTTGTGACTTTAAGAAGAGTAGAAAGAAACACATAAAACTTGCATATAGTAGTTACAGACAAAATTTAAAATTTTAGAAAAGGAAGGGAAAGGACATAAGTGATATAAAAGAGAGGGATTAATCGGAACATAAATTATAAAACATTATACAAG
Source organism: Nicotiana glauca (assembly GCA_026770625.1). Classification (NCBI taxonomy): domain Eukaryota; kingdom Viridiplantae; phylum Streptophyta; class Magnoliopsida; order Solanales; family Solanaceae; genus Nicotiana; species Nicotiana glauca. The sequence continues at coordinate 26,380 of MU756134.1, read as the reverse complement.
TAAAGAAAAGGGGAAAGAGGTCCTAGGTTTAAATACAATATGGATCACATCGGTACAATACCCGGCAATATCTCCTCAAAGAGGGGTCGCACGAGATATTAGCGCACCAGCCATCATATCCATATTCTACCCTTCCCAACCCGTTAAGGTATTAAATGCGATTAGTCTCATTTACTTATTTCATGCTAATACCCGTCCCAACCTATCAGTCCTGGGGTATTTGGACTTCTAATCCTAAAAGGAAAGAAAGGGGTAGAGGCATATATGGGGTTTTAAAAATACAAAATGCTAGTAGCGACAACCAAAACAAATAGCAAATAATGGGATTGACAAACAAACATGCAAGGCTCATATAAAATCCCGTAATTCATATAGCATATAGTTTAACATGCCTTTCACATACTGGTTTGGTCTTTAGATTAAACTTAAGCGGCTGACAGACTAGTTTAACACATAGAATCAGATAAAAAGTGTGCATTAGGCAACTCGGATCCAATTGTCAGAGATTGAAGTATTTTAAATAAATTATTCAGAAAGCACTGATTTCAGAGAAGAACCTAATGCATAAGAATTTAAATAGGAAGTTAAAAATTGTAGAAGTTCAGAAATGACTTTGGAGTCTGCAGATTTGTTGAGTGAAAATGCAGGAGAGTTGAAAATGCAGAACACCTTAAAAGAAAGAGTGAATTAAAGGACTGTTTGGAAGATAACTTCAAGAGATGAGCAGAAAATTTACAAGAATTGCTTCGGACAGATTTGCAGAAATTTTTTAAAAAACAATGCAGGCTCATAAGATTTTTATATTGAAAACGCAACACTGAAACGTTAAAACCAGTTACCCAATTACTATTACTCAAACAGATTAAGCAAGACAGACTCATTCTGGATTTTAGAACTTATTACAGAGTGGGTAAATGGATGGTAGGTTTGGTTATCCTATAGTTTTGCCTAACGCGTATGCATTTCCTATAGACATGTTTTCTATATGCAACTTCTTACATGAATATTAGGTCCTATAGACAGGGTTTCTAATAATTTGCAAGATGATAAAGCATTAAACCCTATAGGCAGATTTTCTATGTCCTGATTAAAGAAACATTATTATGACTAAACTGGTTGCGAAATGAATATTAACATACAGTTTGCATAGCGTTTAAGCATTTCCTATAGGCATGATTTCTATATGCAATTCTTTGTTTGATTATTAGATCCTATAGACAGGATATCTAATGATTTGCAAGATGATAAAGCATTAAACCCTATAGGCAGATTTTCTAAATGATTGAAAAAAATGCAAAAAGAAAACCTATCGACATGATCTCTAGGTGACTTAAAGTGTTGATCCTATAGGCATGATTTCTAAATGATTGAATAACAACATTGGTCCTATGGGCATGGTATCTACCCTTTAGCTGTAAAGTAAACCCCTCCCATACCCTTTACTAATATTTTCCGAGTTCTTTTTACAAGGTTATTACAGAATCAGAAGAAGAGAAAGAAAACAATTAAAAAAAATACATCACAGCCTACAGCTAGATCCGAGCAGCCTAATTCAATCTCAATATCCAATAGCATGTGTTTCACCAAATACAAATTTCAGATTCCAAGGCCCTCTCTTACTCATAGTGTTTCAAAGTTCCAAGGAGCCTCTAGGACCCCAGGCAATGCTTACACTCTGAATAATAAATATTGTAACAGAATGGTACAGGTATGGAATTACCAGCCCTCAGGCATCCAAGTTCAGAGGGAACTCTATGGTCCCAAAGCATGGCTTACCAAAGGGGGTAGAATTTAGGAAACTAGGAATAAGTGCAAAGTGAGAGAGGAACCATAGCAGAGGGGGTCATGCCCAGCAATGGCATAGGCTGGCACACCCCTGATCCGCTGCTTAGGTCAAACAAATAGGAGCAGACTCTGGGGAGTCAAACGTAGGGTCTGAGTGGTGATTAGGACACTAACAGGCCCAAGTTAGAGCTCAACACATAAAGGGGAAAGGGAATGGGAAAGCATTTGAGTAGAGACTCAGGAGAGTCTGGTTCTAGATCATGGACAGTAATATAAGATGCTGCAATGATTCAGAACAGTACTAACATGCAAAAAGGGAATAGAGGGAAGGGGTTTGCATGAAAACATATTAAAAAGAGATAGGAGAGCATAGCAGACTGAAGGTGCGAATCATGAAGAAAAAGCATAACAGACTTGAATGTAATTGCATAGTGCAGGAAGTATAAATAAACACATAATGAAGGAGGTGTAGAAGAGGAAAAGTAAACACATAATAAGAGGGTGTTAGAAATACATACCAGTTTTTCAATTCTAGTACATCAGAGAAACAACAACAAACAAATAGCTAGAAAGAATTAACAAGAGCAACCCAAATTTCAGCAAGCACTTGGAAATTTAGAGGAAATCCAGAAATATTCAGACAGTAGGAGAGAAAGGAGCGGAATGCTCAGTAGTAGTAGAGAAGATAGAGAGTAATAGTAGAGAGAGTAGTATATTTCAAAGACAGAGGTGTTTGTGTCGAGTGTGTGTAATTCTTCTAAAGTGTGTAGTGTATTAGAGGTGCAGAAAGAACTATCTTTTTATAGTGCAAAAGCGAGTTAACAAAAAGGCAAGGAAATAAAATTTCAGTCAATCAAATAAGATCTCCCTTAGTCAAAGGGATTTGATTTCAAACGGGAATGAGTAATTAAGGAAAGGAAAATAATAAAAACCTTTTCAAAGCAGCATAATAGGGGTAGGTTCATATAGTCTATTTAAGGTAATAAGCCTATATTACACGGTTTTGAGAGAATAAGGAAAATACAGTAATCAAACAGCCAGAAATTTAAAAGCCTTTGAATGAACTTAGTCAGGAAAAGGGGGAAAAGAGGTTAAGTTGTAAACTGATTAATAATATATAAACAATAATCTAAAAATATTAGGAATAATTTTATAATTATAAAACGCGGTTAATTATAAAATAGGCTATAATTGCAATTTCATGCAATTAAGCTTTAGAAATTCCGAATAAATTTGTAAAAATGTGTAAAAATTATATTAATTATATTTTGTTGTAAATATGAGAATGAAATAAGTTATTCGCCAAAAATGATAATTTGGGAATAATTTTGGATTTTGCACTGTTAAAAATAGATAATAAATTAATTCTAAAAACCCCTAAAAAATTGAGGAAAAATATCAAAACCTTTGGGCATGCTTATATATGCATACATATACTATTTTGAAAGTATTTGAGTATATATAAAAAATATATAAGAAAAAATTGGGTATCAACAGTCGTGACTTCTTTTTGTTAGTGTCATATTCCAGATAGGACGAGGTTCGAACAAGTTGCCAAGCCGGAGGATCTTTTGGTTACCGCTGTGCAGCCCCCTAGCTCGAGTTGTCCGCTCGGGTAGACCAGGTATAGAACAAATAAACCTAGGTTTTAAACCTAGAATAACTCATCCTCATGCCGGATCCCTAGTAGGTAAGCTTGTTTGCATCATGTGTATTTGACTTAGGGGACTCAGCACAGGGTTGGGTCCATCTAGGACAGGTGTACGCAAAATAACAGAATTTTTTGATGTATCCTTGTGATGACCCGATAATCGTCTCATGAGTTACCGCTCCATTATTCCCATTTAAACTTCTTTATACTTCATTATCCGTATCTTTTGTGATCGAGTTGATTTGGAGAGGTTTTGGTAAGAAATGAGACACTTAGTCTCTTTAAGGAAGGCTTAGTTTGGAAAAATCAACCGGACATTAACGTTTGAGTTATAGGGCTTGGTTATGGATTTCAATGATTCAGTTAGCTTTGGGGGATTATTTGTGACTTAGGAGTGATATCGAAAGTAATTTTGGAGGTACGGTGTAGAATTAGGTTCGAATTGGTGAAGTTAGTATTTTGGCGAATTACGGTTGATAGAGATTTTGATCCAGGTATCAAAATGAAATTTCGAGAGTTTGTGTAACTTCGTTGTGTCATTTGGGATGTGTGTGCAAAATTTCATGTCATTCGAACATCGTTTGGTCGGGTTTTTGATCGAAAGTGTATTTCGGAAGTTTTTGGAAACTTAGGCTTGAATTCGATGAGTTTTGGGTAATTTGATGTTGTTTGAGGTGTTTTGATGATTGGAACAGGTTTGAATGAAGTTATGAATTATGTTGGCATGTTTGGTCGGGGTCCCATAAGGCTAGGATAAGTTTTGGAGGAGTTTTTGGAAGATTTTGCCGTTTTGAGCATAAGCATGTAATGATCTAAAGGTCCATTTTTAGTTCTAAAGATCGAAATTTGATTTCGAGACTTCCAAAATTTTAATAATGAATTATAGGAGTGATCTGGAATGTTTGGTCTAATTTCATCAAGTCACGATTGGGTTTTTGACGCGAAACATGAATTAACTGTTTAACGAGCGAAACGGGTATTGTACTGAGCAAATAAGCTCCAAATTGTGTTTTGATTGAAGTAATAGGTTTGTATTATTATTTGTGACTCATAGGAACAAGAATCGTCAAATTCCGAGTTCGTATGATGGATTTAGAGCATTTTTAGTGAAATTAAAGACTGCTGGTGCAACACATTTGTTGTGCACCTTCAGCGACCAGATTTGACCACTTATACCGGCGGGAATTGACCTTTAGCAACCAGAATTAGGGTTTTTATGCTGTTTATATTTTTTTAGCTCATTTTGACATTTTCTGGTAAAAGAACACGATTTATGGCAATTTTTGAGCAAGAAATAATGGGAAATCTTGAGGTGAGTCACTTGTGATCATTTCTACTCTATATTACTAAATTATCATCGAATAATACGACTAGATTACATGTTTTTGAGTTGTGAATTGAGGATTTAGGCCTAGGGATTTGAAAATAAGATTTGAAGATCTGGAGGCAGAACTGTTGTCGGAATTTCGTAATTTTAGTATGGTTAGACTCGTGGTTGAATGGGTTGTCGGATTTGTGAGTTTCGTCGAATTTCGAAGAGTGGGCTCGGGGGCCGGGTTTGAGCAATTTCGGGACTTTGATGTTAAATTGGATATTTTTCGATGGGCTTCGCCCCCTTAGCATATTTTAATGATTATGTACTGATTGTGGCTAGATTTGGAGCATCCGAAGGTTGATTCGTGCAGGCGAGGCATCGCGGGCTAAAGTTTGGACCGGATCGAGGTGAGTAATGATGTTAAATGATGTACTGAGGGTTTGAAACCCCGGATTCCACATCGTAGTGCTATATTGAGGTAAAACACGAGCTGGATGATGAGTGCGGGCTCTTTTGCTACTGGGAATTGCAACTTGGCCCATCCCGATTGATGATTTTACTGCATATTTGACTGAGATTGAATTATTATCATCATGATTTGGGATAATTGCCATATTTGGGCTTCGTGCCAATTATTTGAACCCTTCGGGGATTTTTATCACTATTTCCTCACTATTTTGACTTATATTTAAACTCAGTCATGTTGATAATTATTGTTTTACAGACTCAGCCAATTTTATACAGATTTGAAACTCAAATGATATTCTAAATGATCATTTGGGCTGAGAACAACTGTTTTACAAATGCCCGAGGGGCTTATGATTATTTTTGGACTGAGTAAGACCAAGGGCCATATATGAGGATATGTTGGGTGATGTAAGGAGGCTTTCAGGCTTTATGAGTGATGTGAGAAGGCTTTCAGTCTTTGTGTTATTCAATGAGAAGTCATTCAGGCCTTATGCTATTATGTGAGGAGGCTTCAGGCCTTATGTTATTATTTCGCTTGGGCTGTAGGAAGCCCTCCGGAATCTGCACACCCACAGTGAGTGCGGGTACCCACCTAAAGTGGAAACATTTTAGACTGTGGTAACAATGGCACTGTAGGACGCGTCTTGGTCCGGTAAAAATGACTGACCAGGAATAAAACCATGCAGTCAGGTAACAATGACTTACCAGAGTAGACAAATTTTAGACGGTGGTAACAATGGCATTGTAGGACCTGTTTTGGTCAGGTAACAATGACTGACCAGGAACAAAATCGTGCCCGATGGGCAGATTTCTACTTGTTATTTTGATATTGAGCCCGAGGGAAAGATTTCTATTTGTTATTTTGATATTGAGCCCAAAGGGCCAGATTTCTACTTGTTATTTAATATTGAGCCCAAGGATCAGATTTCTACTTAATATTTTGATATTGAACCCGATGGGCAGATTTTTACTTGACATTTACTTCTAAATTACGTATTTTACTGGTTTAAAAGAGATTTCATCTGATATTTCAATGATTTGCTATTTTAAGTGAGTTTACTACTCATGTGTAGAATGCTTTGTGCCTTTAAGTGTTTTCTTGCTTTCAGCCATTATTTATATTTATTACTCACTAGGTCGGAGTACTCATATTACTCCCTACACCATGTGTGCAGATTCAGGTATTGCAGATTCCCATCCCTGAGAGCTGATCCTTCCAGTCCAGGCGGTGTTTTTCGGAGATTACGATGTAGCTGTTGGCATCCGCAACCCCCGTGACACCTTTATATTACTATTTCCATGTTATTCAAACTATTATAACGGATTTCGTATTTAGTAGAATAATGTCAGGATTTCATAGTTGGTCATGACTTGTGACACCCCGGTTAGGGCTGTGTTGGGTTGGATTTCCACATATTTATCTATATTTTTCCGTTATTTGGTATCATTAAACCATAATTATACTATAATTGTGTTAAATAATGTTTTAAAGCATGAAATGGGTTGACTGGCTGGCCTTGTCTTCACAAGAGGCGCCATCACGACCGGGTTCGGGATTTGGGTCGTGACAAGTTGGTATCACAACCTAGGTTACTAGGTCTTGCGAGTCATAAGCAGGTTTAGTAGAGTCTCGCGGATCGGTAAGGAGACTTTTGTATTTATCCTCGAGAGGCTGCAGAACCTGCAGGAAAACTTCATATTCTTGAAATTCTTATCGTGCGACCTTGATTCAGCTTGAAAAGTAACTTTTACAATTCCTTCCACGTGTTCGTATGTTCGAACGGGCGCTCAGTATCAGATGTGCCTTGATGGCTTATAATTCCCTGATCAAGGGGTGAGGCGTGACCGTTGTGAGTTGATGTTAGGCCAGTCTGGAGGACTTAAGGCCGGATCTTTGCCTATGGCTTGAGCACTGAGGTGCTAATTGTGTGAGCAAGTGTTTTGAACTTATATGTTAGTATTGTCCCTATTAGTGGGAATGATGGATGGATAGCTATGTGATAAGTATGTTAGTACTGCGAGATGTATCTATATGACTTGGAAATGACAAGGAAGGGCTGCAGGATGATAGATGAACAATTAAGTGTTTGACTTTCATTGCGATGGATGTGTAGCTCCGAGTTATGGGCACGTGAAGAATCTTTTCATGTCTCGTAATTGGAGTGAAGTAAATTTCATGTTGCGGTATGAGTTTAGACTCAGGAACATTAAGTGACTATGTCATGTGTATGACAGTGAAAGGTATACAAAATGTTAATTGGAGGCAAAACATGTGGGTTATCTCCTGCGGAGGGTTCTAAAGTTGTGTGATTCTTATGTTGTTTATTAGAATATCTCATTTACAAGTGAAGAATATGCGTTGAAATCTAAATTGGGCCACCTAGAGAGTGGGCTTAAATGTTGTGTGAGTGAATGCAAGAATTGCATAAGAGTTAAAATTCCAGATGATTTGTGTTTCCACAAGCTTATGAAGGAGTGATTTTAACCTCACTATGGTATTACGACAGCAATAGAGTATATGCGTTACGATTTATTGAGTGCGTTTTGATCTATGGTTTTGAGACAAGTTGGGGAGTTTGCTATTAATTAAGTTGATTGCACGGTTAGGTGCAATATTGGTTCTAGTTTGAGGCGTGTTGGTGAGTCAGTTATGGCTTACGGAGATTAAGGTCGATCAGGCGGTTGCAAGGCTCATTTTTATACTATTCCAGGTAGGACAGATGCTATTGCTTTAGATACTGTTATTACAGGTATTGTTCCAGTCTACCACAGAGATGCCTCTGTATTATTCGATCCCGGTTCCACTTATTCTTATGTATCCTCATATTTTGCTCATTATTTTGGTACGCCCATGGAGTTTCTTTCTTTACCTGTTCATATATCTACCCCGGTAGTCGATGTTGTTGTTGCGGACTGTGTGTACCAGTCATGTGTTGTGATTTTTGATGGTCTAGAGACCCGAATTGATCTACTGCTATTGAGCATGGTGGACTTTGATGTTATATAGGGCATGGATTGGTTATCTCCATGTCATGTTGTTCTAGACTGTCATGTTAAGACAGTTACTTTGGCTATGCCGGGTTTACCGTGGATCAAGTGACGTGGTATGACTGATTATGTTCCTAGAAGAGTAAGTTCATTCCTGAAAGCCTAGTGTATGGTTGGGGAAGGTTGTCTGTCATATCTAGCTTTTGCGCGAGATGTTGGAGCTGAGACTCCTAGTATTGATTATTCCCCTGTTGTGAGGGATCTTCCCGATGTTTTGTGGCAATATTTTTTTTTGGGTTGGTAACCTACATGGCCTGGTCAAGCCAAAGAAACTCTGTTTTGATAACTTGGTTATGTGCGAGCAGATTTGGAAGTTTTCTTGATGGTTTTTACCATGGTTCGAGCCGGATATCTTCTACCGGTGTGCGGAACATATTGTATATTATGAACTCCTCCTAAATAGGGGCAAATAGAAGATTTCTAACTGCCCGGAATGTAATTTTCCTATAACCCAAAAATTCTAATGATATTCTTGCGTTTGCAAAATGATGGCATAATAGACGTGGTATGTTGTACATGTTTAATATGTTCATGGGCAAGGTGACAGTTCATTCTTAAAGGGAAGTTCAATAATTCTTGATGGAATAGTCAGTTTTAGATATTTAGATGAATTATATAACTGCTTGGTAAGACCTGAGAAGGGTGCGGACTATATTTTAACTAACAAATGTCTATTGGTATTGCAACACCCACTTGGTTGATCGACTGCCAATATTTTGATCTTGCTATGTATTGTAGAAAAATTTTGAAAATAATTATCATGAAATAATCATACTTGGGGGAAGTTTCAGTCATTTGAGTGATGAGGTTGTAATCAGTACGGTGATTTATGTGATCTACAAATTTGGAGACCGGGAATTCTAAAAATATACTATTCGGGATTGTGGAATGTTTGAGATTGGATGCACTAGTTGAGCTAATTGATGGTGATAAATATTCGCTATGAGCACGAATATATGTGAGGTTTGAACCTGCGTGCAAGCACCGAGCCAATATTCATGCTTGGAAGATGTGTGGGCTCTAATATGTCTAGAGTGGGATATTGAGCTTAAAGGTATAATATTTCTCGTATTCATAACTTTGTTAAGAACTATCTGGACTATACTTAAGATTTCCAAGATGCTAAATTCCAGAACAAACTTGGTAATTATTAATTCTGTATTAATTTGTTTATTTGAGCTGTGACAGCATAGTATGCTCATGCCTATAATATAGAGTGTTATTTATGCCAGTCCAGGAGCATGAGAATCTTATTTCAGTTAGCACATACATGTGTATTTATTGGATTGCTCCTATACAATATGCTTGGACTGAAGTTCTGTGACAGTGCCAGGAGAACTAGTGTCTGAATAGGGTCGTGCATGGCAGCTAAATTAAGTGGAGGTATGACCTTGTGGTTAGATTCAGGTGTTTTATTTCTATGATGTGAGACTTGTTCTCAGCCTTGTGTTGTGGTGGTACTAGTGATCTTGTGGTACAACTCTTTCATTTGAGCCATTTTTCATGAATTTAGTATACCCAGACTATTGCTTATTGGTGTGCGTATTGTGCGAGTTGTGGCTTAGTCCTGTATTAATGTGTTATGTCACAAGAGTAGTGTGTTGATTAGATGAGATCATTGGGATCTTTGATGAGTACGAGCAGATGCAATTTCAGTATGTTGGAAGGATAATATCGAGCTTCGACTCAGAAATTTGATGTAGTATTTGCCAAAGGAGAAGTGGTTTCATGAATGGTTGATCTGAAAATTGGTGGTGGCTTACTGCTTGTTTTAGTTATCAGTTGCAGTATATGTAAAGGTATTGGAAAGAAACTTTAGTTGATAAGAGTTTTCTATCGACATACGGGTGTTGTGTACAGCTGCTGTGAATGGAAGTTATCGCTATATGTGTTTGATTTATGTGGAATATCAGGTAATTGCACCTGAGGTTGCAGGTATGGGTTATTTCAGCTAGTTCAAGCTTGCTCTGAATATAGATGGGAGGTTCTGAACTTGTGTATGATTTTGGAAATGGAAGTGTGGTTCTAAGGTTTATGGGCTAGATCAGAATGGAAAAATTTCAGTTACAATGTATTATCGGACCTATATGAGATAGGGTGACGTGGGATCACCCCCGAGTTGATCCCACGAGTTTATGCATGGTAAGGTTATTCAGCGATTGTTTGGCTTTTGGAACAACTCTGGGCACGTTCAAGGACGAATGTTTGTTTTAGTTGGGGAGGATGTGATGACCCGACCCGTCGTCTCATGAGTTATCGCTCCGTTTTTCCCATTTTTAGCTTCTTTATGATTCATTATCCGTATCTTGTGTTATCGAGTTGATTTGGAGTGGTTTTGGTAAGCAATGAGACACTTAGTCTCTTTAAGGAAGACTTAGTATGGAAAAATCAACCGGATGATGACTTATGAGTTAGAGGGCTCGGTTACGGATTCTGATAATTCGGTTAGCTTTGGGGGATGATTTGTGACTTAGTAGAGTGATCGGAAATGATTTTGGAGGTCCGGTGTAGAATTAGGCATGAATTGGCAAAGTTAGTATTTTGGTGAATTCTGGTTGATCGGTGAGATTTTGATCCGGGTGTCGGATTGAAATTTCGACAGTTTCTGTAGCTTCATTGTGTCATTTCGGATGTGTGTGCAAAATTTCAGGTCATTCCGACATCGTTTGGTCGGGTTGTTGATCGAATGTGTATTTCGAAAGTTTTTGGAAACTTAGGCTTGAATTCGATGAGTTTTGGGTAATTTGATGTTGTTTGAGGTGTTTTGATGATTGGAACAGGTTTGAATGATGTTATGAATTATGTTTGCATGTTTGGTCGGGGTTCCATGACGCTAGGATAAGCTTTTGAAGATTTGGTCGTTTTGAGCATAAGCATGTAATGATCGAAAGGTCCATTTTTAGTTCTACAAATCGAAATTGGATTTCAAGAGAAACGGGTATTGCACTGAGCAAATGAGCTCTAAATTGGGTTTCGATTGAAGGAATAGGTTTGCATTATTATTTGTCTCATAGGAACAAGAATCGTCGAATTCCGAGTTCGTATGATGGAGTTAGAGCACTTTTAGTGAAATTAAAGATTGCTGGTGCAACAGATCTGGTGTGCACCTTCAGTGACAAGATTTGACCACTTGTAGCGACAGGAATTGACCTTTAACGACCAGAATCGGGGTTTAAATGCTGTTTCTATTTTTTTAGCTCATTTTGAAGTTTTTTTGTTGAAAAACATGGTTTATGGCGATTTTTGAGCAAGAAATCATGGGAAATCTTGAGGTGAGTCACTTGTGATCATTTCTATTCCATAATGTTGAATTATCATCGAATAATCCGATTAGATTACATGTTTTTGAGGTGTAAATTGGGGATTTAGGTTAGGGATTTGAAAATAAGATTTGAATATTTGGAGGCCGAAATATTATCGGAATTTAGTAATTTTGGTATGGTTAGACTCGTAGATGAATGGGTTGTCGGATTTTGTGAGTTTCATCGAATTCCAAAGCGTAGGCCCGAGGGCTGGGTTTGAGTAATTTTGGGATTTTGATGTTAAATTGGATATTTTCGAGTGGGCTTCGCCCCCTTAGCATATTTTAATGATTATGTACTGATTTTTGTTAGATTAGGAGCATTCGGAGGTCGATTCATGCGGGCGAGGCATCGCAAGCTAGAGTTTGGATCCGATCGAGGTGAGTAATGATGTTAAATGATGTATTGAGTGTTTGAAATACCGGATTTCACATGTAGTGCTATATTGAGGTGAAACACGCGCTTGATGACGAGCGAGGGGTCTTTTACTATTGGAGATTGCGACTTGGCCCATCCCGATTGATGATTTTACTGCATATTTGACTGAGATTGATTTGTTAGCATCATGATTTGGGCTAATTGCCATATTTGGGCTAAGTGCCAATTATTTGAACCCTTTGGGTATTTTTATCACTATTTCCTCATTGTTTTGACTTATATTTAAACTCAGTTCTGTTGATAATTATTGTTTTACAGACTCAACCGCTTTTATACAGATTTGAAACTCAAATGATATTCTAAATGATATTTTAGGCTGAGAACTATTGTTTTTCAAATGCACGAGGGGCTTATGATGATGTTTGGACTGAGTAAGGGCTAGGGCCATATGTGAGGATATGTTGAGTGATATGAGGAGGCTTTCGGGCCTTATGGGTGATGTGAGAGGGCTTTTAGTCCTTGTGTTATTCTATGAGAAGGCTTTCAGGACTTATGCTATTATGTGAGGAGACTTTCAGGCCTTATGTTATTATTGCGATTGGGCTGTAGGAGCCCCTCCGGAGTCTGCACACCCACGGTGAGCGTGGGTACCCACCTAAAGCAGAAATATTTTAGACAGCGGTAATAATGGTACTGTAGGAGGCGTCTTGGTTAGGTAACAATGACTGACCTTGAATAAAACCGTGCGGTCAAGTAACAGTGACTGACCAGAGAGGACAAATTTAAGACAGTGTTAACAATGGCACTATAGGACGCGTCTTGCTCAGGTAAGAATGACTGACCAGGAATAAAATTGTGCGGTCAGGTAACAATGACTGACTGGAGAGGACAAATTTTAGACAGTGGTAACAATGGCACTGTAGGACGCGTCTTGGTCAGGTAACAATGACTGACCAGGAATAAAACCGTGGGGTTAGGTAACAATGACTGACCAGAGTGGACAAATTTTAGATAGTGGTAACAATGGCACTGTAGGACCTGTTTTGGTTAGGTAACCATGACTGACCAGGAACAAAATCATGCCCGAGGGGCAAATTTCTACTTGTTATTTTGATATTGAGCCCGAGGGGCAGATTTCTACTTGTTATTTTGATATTGATCCCGGGGAGCAGATTTCTACTTGTTATTTTGATATTGAGCCCGAGGGGTACATTTGTACTTGACATTTACTGCCAAATTATCTATTTTACTAGTTTAAAAGAGATTTCATCTTATATTTCAATGATTTTCTATTTTAAGTGATTTTACAACTTTTGTGTAGAATGCTTTATGCCTTTACGTGTTTTCTTGATTTCAGCCATTATTTATATTTATTACTTACTGGGTCGGAGTACTCACATTACTCCCTGCACCGTGTGTGCAGATTCAGGCATTGCAGATTCCCATCCCTGAGAGCTGATCCTTCCGGTCCATGCGGTGTTTTTCGGAGATTACGAGGTAGCCGTTGGCGTCCGCAGCCCCCGTGGATCCTTTATATTACTATTTCCATGTTATTCGAACTATTGTATCGGATTTCGTATCTAGTGGACTTGTGTCATGATTTCTTAGTTGCTCATGACTTGTGACACCCCGGTAGGGCCGCGTTGGGTTGAATTTCCGCATCTTTATCTATATTGTTTTGCTACTTGGTATCATTAAACCATAATTATACTATAATTGTGTTAAATAACAGTAGGACGAAATGGGTTGACTGGCTGGCCTTGTCTTCATGAGAGGCGCCATCAGGACCAGGTTCGAGATTTGGGTCATGACAATACTATGTGCTAGATGTTGCATTCATTCAAGGGTAAAAGGATCATTTGGCGGACCAATGATAGTTGAGGGAAAATAAAAAAATAAAAAGAAAAAAGAAAAAAGAAAAAAGAGAGGTTGAAGTATAAAAATGAAGCAAGTGGGGCCAGTTATAATTTTCTTTCACACTTTTTCAAGAAAAACCAAAGAAAAAAATGAAAAATCCAAAAAAAGATTTTGCACTTTTTCATCGTTTTTTGAAAATTAAAAATAAAAAAATGGAAAAAAGAAATACCAAAAAGATTTTGCTTGTTTCATCATTTTTCGAAAAAAAGGCAAAAAGAAATGTGTTTTCTATAAATTAGTTATTTTCTTAATTTTTGCCCGTATCTAATCTGCCCTAACTACGCATATCTGATTCTTATCTTTCGGGGTGTGGTACTGTAAGGTCCCGTAAATAATTTTGGTCTCAAAACTTAGTAACTCGTGGTGTCGACTCCGAATATGTGTTAGGAATGTGTAGAATTCTTCGTGGCGAGCTTGCTCGCCGCAGTTCGGACCCTTGGTAGTGATTTAAGCCTTTAAAAATCAAAAGAATCAATTTTCCAGAAAATAGTCATTTATGCGGTCCAGAATGCGGTCGCAGATCAGCTATGCGGACCGCATTCCTGC
>MDKF010313174.1:0-37893 GCA_026770625.1 Nicotiana glauca | reverse complement strand
TGGAACCTATCATCCAACGGCCCAGATTAAGAATTTGATTTCTAATGTGTCAAAGACCCCTAAACCCCTTATGCCTGTTTCATTCCCAAACGACCCCATTCCCCTTCGTCTCTCTTACCAAAACCAGACACCCCAGGAACCCTAGTTAGTCGCCACCCTTCCCCTTCGCCATAAACCCGGCGGCAACGACGCCGGTGACCACCAAAATAACACCCTAAAGCCATTAGACCACCCCCAATTCAAATCCCTCACCCGTTTTGCTCGAATCAGCCCGGAGCTCCTCGAATCTTCAATCGAAGATTTGAGCCAAAACCAACTTACACCAATCTGCCCCAAATTGATACCATACGCTCTCCTAACCTTCCTCATAACCAAACCAAGTTTGGTTTGGCTCGAATCTAACCAGAAAACTCCGAAGCCCAAAATGACCGTATGAACCCTAGAAATCCAAAGTTGGGTTTCCGGCTAGATTCGATAGGTGATTGAGGTCCAATGGACCTTAGTCTAGGTGTTCTCAACTGAGAACACCCTGATTAAGGTCCGTTTGACCCCAAAAAATTCAAGTCCGAATAGGTACTTAATCCACTTCGATTCCTGGTTTCTTTTGAGGTATTTTTCTTCTTTCTTATTGTATTTTAATGCCTGTTTATGTGTTTAGCCTTGATATTTTGATTTCTAATTTTGTCAACTATTCTGCTTCTTCTCCATCTGACCATTTATTGGGTCTAAATTGTTTCTATCTGTTTGTTCGTTAATCGTAACGAATTGTGTGTTTAGTTTGTTTAAGGTCGTCTAAGAGTTAGTTCACATTTTTGATCCCCTGTTCTGCCCGAAAAATATGAATCGCTGATTAACTGGCAATTATTTGTTATCGAATACATATAATCAAGTAGACAAATGTCGTCGATTAGTTGTATAGGTCTGTTGATTAGAACACTATAGCCATAATGCTTAGCACTGATTAAATCCACCAAATCACTGTTGGATTGAAACCTTAACTGTGTGTGATTCCAAATTAGGTTTTAAATTGGTTATGGCTGTTAACCTTAGTTAGAAGTCAGAAACTAATAGTTAAGATGCAAGAAAAGTGTACTGCACGTGAAGTGGGCTAGTGGAACCTGCTGAACAGCAGGGTGTTCCACCACCCTCAGGAATTATTTAATAGTTAGAACCATACTAGACAGCTCCAAGTGGGAAAGACAGAGGGAATAAGATGGGGGTTTTCAGTTTAAAAAAATTAAAAAAGAGGGGACTGCAAGGCTGTGATTTGAGGTTATAAAAGAAAGAAAATTTTCAGAATAAAAGGGGATAGACATTCTAAGAGGGTACTACACGGAGAAGAGATTTTAGAGACTAAGAAAGGCTAATATACACTCTAATATAGACAGCTTTAAGATCAGTTTTAGAAAGCTTTGACCATCAGTTTTGTTTTAGAAGTCGTTTGAGGATCAACTTTCAACAGTTCTTCTAGCTCGGTTTAAGTCTGCTCTATTTTTCAGTTCATAAGGATTCTTTTGGGTTTATTTAAGCTCTATTTCATTTGCTGGTTGGTCTTGGAGTTCTGCTGTTTGGGTTTTATCAAGTTCACTGTGGGTTGGATTTCTTTTCCTGAGATTTCAATCTTTCCCCGGGCTATATACTACCGCTTCATAGTGGTTTTGGTTTGTTTGCTGGGATCTGTTGCTGCTGTGTTTGCTGTTGCTTTGCCGTGAACTGCTACTGATTTCTTTCCTCCATTTTTCTGTGCTTTCGAATTCCAGGTACACTCCTGATCTTCAATGATGTAGTTGAAGCTTTAAAGAATGAGAATATTCATCAGTTTTTCTGTTATTCTTTTATTTTCTGTGCATCTTATAGCTGTAGAATATTTAGATTTATGTAAATTTAATAGGATTCCATGTATATTATGGACTTGGACTATGTAAACTCTGAACTGAAACTAGTAATGCTATGGAATCATTAGTTTAGATGTTAATCAAGGATAACACAAGGTAGATTAGTAAAAATGATCACCTAAGTAACAGATTCTAAAACTGTTAAAACCCGGTCGAGTGACATGTAAATTTTTATTCGCTCTTAAACTAGAAATGTAATACTCTTGGTAAGTTAAGTGTGAATCTGTAGTCGTTAATGAGAAAAAACGTGAAATAGTTTAGATTTGAATTCTATTTGTGATACTGACTGGTTCATATTAACTTCATAATTCACATCTAAGTTTAGAAACATGATATCAAAGAAAAGCTAAAGCTTAGAGTTTAATTCCAACATGTCAACTGTATATTCCATTTAGTATCTCCGGATTAGTTAAATGATAAGGTAATCCTGTATCGAATAAGTATACGTCTGACCGTTGAACTCAGAATAGTTAATTCGGTGACTAGGCGGTAAAATAAAAAATGAAATCAGTGTTAATTTTAGTTAAGTTTTGATACTGAAGTCGCAATACTTGTGTTCATACCTAACTAATTTGATAAAGAATATTCGAACTTGTTTTTTTAGAGTTTGGTTCATACTTTGGACGTGGTCTGGTAAAGGTAGCTAGATCCAACCGTGAAAACTTCTAAGCCCATGAGATTCGAGTTCATAATTATGGACTGGGCTTTAATTAGCCTTGTGCACTTCTGTGCACTTCCTTTAAATTAATCTAAATTCCAGGCCCAAGACATATAGTGGCCTGGATGTGAATGAAATGAACAACAAAACTGCACTAATAATTATTTCAATTAAGGAAAAAACAGTGATAGAAAACATAGCACGATCTAGGTTTAACCTTTAAAACACAACGAGATGAGCCTCGTTATAAGCTAGGATATTCGGGGCCCTCAAATAATTGTTATAATATTTTTAGATTTGGAAGGACCATTTAGCTAATTTCACGGTCTTTCCCAAAGTAATAAGAGATAGATATCATAGGCACAATTTTAATATACATTCCCAAGTACGGGTGCACATTTATGTGACCCAAATCCTACTCTCAACGAAGTCGAAATGTATCTAAAGCCACAGGCGTACTGGTACGGTGTGGTTGGGGAGTGCATTTACACGACGTTGCAATTCTCTTTAAAATAATAAATAATAAAAGCAGTCAATTAGCCCTTTAAATAATAAATGGGACAAGCCTCGCCAAATAACACGCGAATTGCGGGGACCTCAATAAATGATAATTACAAATTCTTAGACTTTGAGATGGGCCGTTTAGCGAATTTCACGGCCTTTCCCAAAAATAAAAACGCGTTAGTATCTTTAGGCGCGTATTTAGTGATGTTATCTCCCTAAACTCGGGTGCACATTCATGTGACCCAAATATAAATCTCAACTAAGTCGAAATGTGTCAATAACCACGGGTACATTGATGTGACGTGGTTCGAGATACGTTTTCACAACGTTGCAATTCTTTGTTAAAATAATAATAATATCTAAAGCGGTGAAAGGTTAAAAATTGACACATAAGTTAAAACATGTTACAAATCAGATAAATAAGCCAAATACAACAGTTAAGCGACCGTGCTAGAACCACGGAACTCGGGAATGCCTAACACCTTCTCCCGGGTTAACAGAATTCCTTATCCGGATTTCTGGTTCATAGACTGTAATATAGAGTCAACTTTTTCCTCGATTCGGGATTCAAACCGGTGACTTGGGACACCATAAACCTCTCAAGTGGCGACTCTGAATCTTAATAACAAATTCCGTTTCGATTGTCCTTTAATTGGAAAAACTCCCTTCTACCACGCCCTTCGCGGGGTGCGGTAGCGCCAAAAGGAGGTGTGACAACACTTACACCCTATTATTCTGCAGAAGCACTCATATAGAGTTTCTGTTTGTGTAACAAAACATGAACCTTGAAAGCCTCAAAACCTAGTAATCACCATGCTACCAACAATGCACCCGCAAACCAAGCCTCAAGGTCCTTTCTAAAATGCACATTCTTCACATATGATAGGCAACAATGTCAACACCCTATTAATTTCTGATGCCTATTCAGGAGAAAGCCACAATGTACCACATATTCTTTACGCTCATTGTAGAGACCCGACTCAAGCCGTAGTCAAACCATCGAGAACCATCCGAGATCCGTCCGCACGCAAATAAGCCATCAGGGCTGCACCTCCCCACCTCAACCGAGTCACACAAACTTTCCAATCCAATAGTGTTTCCATAAATACCAGCAGAGAATTCCTATTCAAAGGACCAACCACTTCATCGCTATGCTGACCCTGTCGACGCCCCCTTTTTCTAAAGCGAAATCGGGTTTACGACATTTGGGAAGACAACTCTATTCCTGTGTGGAAATTGGGTTTTTGGATTTGAAGAGTCGCCACCTAATGATTAAGTGCATTAGGGCACTAAGGGTTTTGAGTTGGAAAATTAGAATTCGGGTAAGGGCTAGAAATTATCTCGAGGGGAAGGTGTTAGGCACCCCGCAAGATCCACTAGTGTGGTTCCCGGACATGCTATGTTGTGACTTTAATGTAAACAAGTATGCAAATAAATTTACACATAAGGGTTGCTAACAAGCATGTTAGAATTTATAAAAAAAGAAGGAAAAGGGATAATGCAGTAAAAATAAAATAAAGGGGAGTTTTGGGTAATTGAAAAGATAGAATTTATTAATATTAAACAAAGTAACATATGGAAAGAGGTCCTAGGTTTATAAATCACATGGATCATCCACAAAACACCGGTAACCGTACGCATAGTGTTATCGTGTGATCATCATCTCCATGTCTACCCCTCCTACCCCGTTTAAGGTATTAAGCGCGGAATGGTATTATTGCTTATTGCATCCTATTACCCATCCCAATCCATCAGTCCAGTAGGCATATAGGACTACTAATCCTAAAGGGGAGAGAAGTTGGCTTTTTGTAGTTTCAAAGGTAAAAATTCTAAGGCGACAGTCAAAACACATATAGCAAATCTGGGGAAAGCACATAAACAAATAAGGCTCAAACAAGCCTCCTTAGAT
The DNA here is from genome assembly GCA_026770625.1 of Nicotiana glauca. Lineage (NCBI taxonomy): Eukaryota > Viridiplantae > Streptophyta > Magnoliopsida > Solanales > Solanaceae > Nicotiana > Nicotiana glauca. The sequence continues at coordinate 32,927 of MDKF010313174.1, read as the reverse complement.
CAAAGAAAATCACGTAGCTTAGCACGTCTTACATGTACTGATTAGGTCGAAATTTATGCTTAGCGTTAGGCAGGCTGGTTCATTACATATTTTCAGGCAAGAAATTTGCATTAGGCTCGCCTGGCTGCAACTTATTGAAGGCCAGTATAATTAATTAACTACATACTTGTTTGCCTACGTGATGACCTATAGACATGGCATCTCCAAGTATGAGAAACAATGAATGCATACTGATTTAGGAAAAAACATTATCAGCTATTGAAGGAAGGCAAGTTTCAGCAAGTGACCATGAATTTTATAACTGGTAATTCATTATTACTATAGGTCTTAGACTTATAACAAGTAAAGCGATTCAGATTTGATTAATTCCTATAGGCATACTTTCTATGCGTTTGTCGACTTTAGAACACATTTGAAGACATAATAAAATGCAGAAACCCTATAGGCATGACATCTAAATGCTGGATGAACATCTAATTGCTTTATTTTGGTTATTAAGACCTATAAACATGTTTGCCTAGCGAGGAGTGGATATGCCAAAATTAGAAAAGATTTACAGACATGTTTTCTGCGCATGAGCACCCTATAGACGTGGTATCTATATGCAGGAATCCGATAAACATGATGTCTACATGCGAGGATGATGAAATTAGAAATCCTATAGGCATGACATCTAACTGCGAAAATCCCTATAGACATGATGTCTACATACGAGGATGCTGAAATTAGAAATCCTATATGCATGACATCTACCCCTTTTGCATACATGGTTACCCTTTCTATTTCACTAATTACCCCAGAGATTAATACAAAGTTTTATTACAGACCAAAATGAATCGAAAAGAAATCAGGAAACAACAGTATAATCAGAACTCCTAAGCTGCATCCAAGGAGCCTAATTCGAACCCAAAGTCTAACAATATGGTATGAGCCAACTGCCAAGATTAGGTTTTCAAAGCATTTCTCTTATCCAGGGTGTGTCAAAGTTCAAAGGAGTTTCAGGAACTCCAGGAAATGCTCACACCCAGGTATCATTGCAAAACATTGAATTAGAGTGTAGTGTGGGAGAGCCAGCCCTCCAATGTCCAAGTTCAGAGGAAACTCAAGGTCCCAAGGCAAGGCTCATTAGAGAGGGACAAAACTTAGAATCTAGGAACAAGTGTGAGTGCAATAGAGGGATTTAAGGGTGCCAAAGCAGGCTGGTGGTCATGCCAAGCAACACAAAATGTTGGCACACCCCTGACCAATCCACTAGCCAAACATTGGAGAGTCCAGGACCTATTGAAGGTCAAACCATGGCCTGAGCAATAATTGGGATACTGTCAGGCCAAGGTTTCAACTCAACACATAAAGGGAAAGTTAAGGGGTAAGGATTTACATGAAAGCAGAAGCAAAGAGAACAAAGAAATACTTTGCATCAATAGAAGAATGAGACTATAAAATAAACACATAGGGATGAGAAAGAAATTTAAGTAAAAGGGGCATACCAGTTCTCAGAAAGAGACAAGCAAAAAGCAAGCCTTAGGGAAGCCAAGTTGCAATCAAGAAGCAGAAGTGTAAGTTTTAGAAGAGGATTGTAATGAATAAAAATCGTGTCTGTTAATGAAGAAAAGCTAGGTATTTATAATTGAAAACAAGTGTAGAAAATAAGGCAAAAATCACAATTTAGTAGTAATTAAGGGACTAGGTACCAATTAAAATCAATTAGCATATAGACTTCCTTTAATTAAGGAGTCTAAATTCAAACGGTAAGGGCAGGAGTTATTTAAGGAAAGAGATCAAGTAAACATCTCGTATAGAGCAGATAAATAAGGGCACGTACATGGAAAGCATTTAAAGTAAAAGTCTAATGGTACTTGATTTGTAGAAACAAGGAAAGTGAATCAATAAAGTAGCCAATAGAGAACCAAATTGAAAGCCTTATTCGATTCAGAAAAGAGGCAAAGGGAAGTTTTAATTTTAGGAAGAAAAATCAGTAAGCAATCAAATAAGCCACATTAAAGGAATTCAAAATCAATTAACAGTTGGCAAAACGTCTGAAAGAGAAATTCTTATATATAGAACACTTAGACTTGTCAAGCAAGCAGGTTCCACAGTCACAAACGCAGGAAAGGCTCAAATTCAATTCATAAACTAGAAGTGAGTCTGAGAATACAAGGTTTCAAAGTAGAACCTTGTCCAAACATGAAGCTAAATTATCCAAAGAAAAACCCCAAAACCTAGGGTTTTAAAACTCTAATAGAGGTGAGAATGGAAGTTATTGAGACTGGCTCAGAGACTTCTTTTCAGAGTCTCATGACAAGCATTACAAGCACATTAACAAGTTAAAGCAGCTACAACATAGGAACTAGTACATGAAACAAGCTTCAGAAAAGGGCTTGGAATTTAAATGAGTTTAGGTAGTGTAAACGTAAAGAAACAGTCAATGAGACACGAAAGAATCCAAGCAAAGTCTGGTAAAAGCAACCAAAGGACTAAAACTCAGTAGAAAAACACAGTAGAGAAATCCATATGATAGGCATGTGATAGATGGTGAAAAACTAGTAGGAGATAGAACGGAGCATGACAGAAAAATCTCAACAAAGCAAACATAAGAACACATGAAAAACATGTGAGAAAAGAGCAAATAAGAACATAGCAGGGATCGATTCACACCAAGAAAAGGAGAAGAAGAAGAATTAGAAACATTTAAAGAACTTTCCAGAAACCCTAATTTAAGAGAAATGCCTTTTTGAGAGAAAATCGGAGAAAACATTTAGCAAACAGTGCAAACATGCAAACATTTAAAAAATAATCAGAGAGAACCTTGAGATTTAGGGTTTCAGATGAACCCTAGAGGTGAGAAAGGCTTCGAAAACACCCGATCTAAGCCGGATGATGCCACAAAAACGATCAACGGCCAGGATTAAAGGGAAGCCGGGCAAGTTTAAAATCGGGTTAAGGGGTCAGGTAAAAATTGGAATTGGGTTGTTTTAAATATGGCAGAATTAGGGTCATATTGAGGCTAAAATTGAAATAGTAGTGGGCTATGTGTTAAATAGCCAATTTTCCCCTCTTTCATTTTATAAAAATAGTTAAAACTGATTTTAAAAACAAATTAAAAGCATTGAACTAATTAATAATATATAAATATTAATCTAAAAATACTGGTAATAATTTTATAACTGTAAAATGCCATTAATCGTAATATAGGCTATAATCATAATTTAAGCAATTTTAGTTTAAAATATCAAATAAATTTGTAAAAAAGTGGAAAAATCACCTTTATATCTTGGTGTAAATATGAGAATAGAATAAATTACTCATCAAAATGATAATTTTGGGAGTAACTATTGATTTTATATTGTTACAAAATGGACAATAAATTGATTTAAAAATTTTAAAATTTAAGAAAAATGCCAAAAGCTTAGCTATGCTTATATATGCCTATATATGCTATTTTGAGGATATTTTGAGTGTATGAAATGTATAGGAAAAAATTGGGTATCAACAGACCCAACACCACAAAGCTGACCTACTTCTTCGGATAGTCAATATGCAATGATCCCAATCAAAGTCCCAACATCGTCCCGTGCAAGATCTCATACCTTATTCATATACAAATTACGAGAACCTACCAACACCACACATACATATACCTTAGGATGAAACTGACGTAATTGTAACTATGCAATCTGAATGCCACTGATGGACTCTTCCACTTGGCACAGAGCCATAGAAAACAACGTCTGATGATCCACAGAGCTAACCTTCGCAGCTCGTACAACACAAATCACAAGGTACTCCAATACCGCCAACTATCCTCAATCAATACCCACCACGGTTCCACTACGCCTCCATATACACAACTGAATAGTCTCTCAATACCTCTGTATCTCCAATCTAGACAACACGTTGAGAAAATGTCTGAGCATCCCCGACTCCCCGTAGCCTGTCTGTAGCATCACAAACCAATGGCGCATAGCGAACACCGAGAGCGTAATATTATACACGAGTAGATGTAAAGGGACATAAGTTATATGCTTCGAGCTGAATCAATATCGCACGATAAGGAATGAAAAATGTGAGATTATCCTAATAGTTATGTAGCCTCTCGAAGATAAGTACAGACGTCTTCGTACTGATCTGCAAGAGTCTACTAAACCTGCTTATGAATCGTAGCATCTATGAACCTAGAGCCCCGATACCAACTCGTTATGACCAAAAATCCCTCCGAAGGAGTCGTGATGGCATCTAGTCTCTAAACTAAGCCTAATATTTACTGAAATAATATTAATATTTACTGACTTCAAAATAAATAGCTCTCAATAAATCACAATTCCCAAAACCGGTGGTACAAGTCATAAACCTTTCTAAGAGTAGTTATACAAAATAAATACAATACTGTTCCAGAACGAGAAGGAATCAATGGAACGTAAATACAAATGAAGGTGACTCTGAGGCATACGAATGCAGCAACAGGTTACCTTGAGTCTCCACCGCAACGACCCGCACAACTACTATCGATCAATACCTGGATCTGTACATAATTTTTTTTACCGAAGTGTAGTATGAGCACACCACGGCAGTGCCCAGTAAGTATCACGACTAACCTCAGTATTGTAGTGACGAGGAATAACCAAGACACCTACTGGTCAAATAAAATGAATAGGATGAGATAATAAGATATCGAGTTAAAGATAACAAGGTAATACCAACAGCGGAGAGAAATTAAAATACAAACAGTGGGAACAATAAAGGGAGAACGCGGGTAATAACTAATGATAACCAAGTAAATCAACACTGACATAATAGAACAAAGACAAGTAAGAATGTTTTCAAATAAGGAAAAATACATACGTTACCACCCGAACTATGACTCAAATCCCCCTTACACACTTTTTGCGGAGGAAAATCAATTTACGCACTCAACTTTTCGAAAGTGTGTCTAAAACACACCACTTTTGTGATTAATCACTTCTTCTTAGAGATTGCATTACACCCTCCAATCAATGTGTGACACGTGTTATGTCTTGGGGGAAAAATATTATACTTAAAAAATAAACCTCAATTTGCATTAAAACAAAAGGAAAAAACAATCATCTTCCCTAACACTCTCACTGTCTTCTTCCTAACATCCGTCAGTCATTTTCCATGGTAATTTTAAATGTATCTTCCTCCCAGCAGCAATAAACATTGAACAAATTAGGGTGGCACTTCGATTAAGAAAGAGAACTAGTTGAAGGATTTTATCACTTGTCCTCTTTCTTTTCATCAGAATAATCGAATTGGTCAAAATTGAAGGAGAAAATACTTAACTTTAAGCCACCGGTGCGTAGGAAGATAATACCGGCCTATTTTTCCTCCTCCATAGACCAACATAATGTTCCTTTACACCTTCCACAGATACCAAATCAACCCCAGATTTAACAAACAAAAAAAAAAAGAATGGAGAAGAAGAAGAAATCAAGCTTGAAAATTCGTTCTTTTATGGTGGAAGGTATGTGAAAGCAAGCCAAAAGGGAAAAAAATTAAATGGGTCACTTGTGTAGCAAATGAGGATCTGGACAAGATAAGGAGGGAGGGGGGGGAGGGTAGCGGTGGGGACGAAAAGGGAGGGAAGGGTTTAGGTACTTTTTTCTTCTTTTTATTTAAAAGAAAAATAAGAAAAAATAAAATTTGGACTAATTATTTACCTTTACGCGCTCAATCTTTTTGTTAAGCACGTGCGTGCCACATAGCAAAACTAGTGTGTACTAGATACAATTTTAAAAGGTTACATGTGTAAGGTGATATTGATCCTCAGAACGTGTGTAACGGGGATTTGGTGTATAGTTTGGGTGGCTACTTATGTATTTTGCCTTAAAATAATGAAGGCAATGACAACACAATCAATCATATCATGCTTAGTATACAATCCCGACCATCTCAATCCTCGATTTCTCATATCATAATCTCAACTTCCGAACCTTCAGCACACATGGCACCTTGTGCCCGCATATTTTTCCATCTCACTTTCAACAACAAAATCCACATGCTATACATTACATAATGTGTAACGACCCGGCCGGTCGTTTTTGGAATTTACGCCCCGATCCCCCATTAACTGTTTTCCCTAAGTTCATTTATGCTATTTTGGTTTGCCGGGACGTTTGGTATTAGGATTTGGAGTGTTTTAGGATACTTAGTCCCTAAATGAGAGTTTAAGAGTTGAAAAATGGTCCGTATTCTGGACAGTATTAAGACGACCTCAGAATGGAAATCTGATTGTTCCGTTAGCTCCGTTAGGTGATTTCGGGGTTGGGAGCGTATTCGGAATGTTATTTGGAGGTCCGTAGCTCTTTTAGGCTTAGAATGCCGAAGTTCGAATTTTTGAAGTTTCCGGTCCGATAGTGAGTTTTTGATCCGAGGATCGGATTTGAATTTCGGAAGTTGATGTAGCTCCGTCATGTCATTTGGGATGTGTGTGCAAAATTTCAGGCCATTCGGATGAGGTTTGGTTAGGTTTTTGATCGAAAGCGTATTTGGTTAGAATTTAAAGTTCTTAGGCTTGAATCCTTGATTTAACCGGGTTTCCGGCGTTGTTTTGGGTGATTTAAGGATTGGTACAAGTTCTAATAAGATATTAGGTGGTATTGGTATTTTTGGTTGGGATCCCAGGGGTCCCGGAATGATTTCGGATGCTCAACGGGTTAATTTTTGGAAGTTAGAAGGAAATTTGCAGCAGGCTTCTGTTGTTTTCGCTTCTGCGGCTTGGGAACCGCAGAAGCGGTTCCGCAAAAGCGACCTTTGCGCCGCAGAAGCGATTTAGCTCCTCCTCCTCTGAGACCGCAGAAGCGGTCTGTCATCCGCATAAGTGAAGCCGTATAAGCGGAGTCGCAGGAGCGACCTGGGTACCGCAGAAGCGGAATCCGGGCTTCCCTCCAATTTCCGTAGAAGCGGAATATTTTTCGCTGAAGCGTAATCGCAGAAGCGATTTTGTTCCGCAAAAGCGGAAGTTTGACCCCCTCAACAAAAGACGCAGAAGCAGCTTATAGGCAGAAGCGGAACCGCTTAAGCGGTTACTCGACAGCAGAAGCGGAAATGCCTGGGCAGTACTTAACATTTTCAATACGAGGGTTCTTCCATTTTTATCAAAAACAATAGCTAGAGAGCTCGATTTTGGGAGATTTTTCGAGGGATTTTCAGAGGCAACGATTGGTTAACGATTCCTTACTCTCTTATGATTAATACCCACTAATCTAGCCTCAAATTCAACCTTAATTTTGGATTTTTGAATGAAAATTAGGGTAAAGTTCTTAGGCCTAATTGTGAGGATTTAAGGGGACATTTGACCTCCGATTTGGGAGATTTTTATATGGTTAGACTCGTGAGAGTACAACGGTTTTGAAAATATAAAAATTATTCGATTTCGAGATGTTGGTTAGAGGGGCATTTTGGTCATTTTACCTATTTTTGCGCCCTAGTTTTGATTTTATTAGTGGAATCAGTTAATTGCAATATTATTTACAATATGAAATTGATTTGAATAGATTTGGGCCACTCGGAGTCGGATACTAGTGGCAAGGGCATCGCTCCCTAGTTGATTTCACACCGGTTCGAGGTAAGTGGCTTGCCTAACCTTGTGTGGGGGACTTCGTCCCTTAGGATGTGATAATTGGCAATTGAATGCCTTGTGCGTGAGGTGACGAGTGCGTACTTGAGCTAATTGTTGAAACCCAGATTTTTACTTAATTACTTGATTTGGATTCTCTTTCATATTTGCCTTACTTTACTTGCTTTTATAGCCTGTGCTAGCGTAGAAGAGCATGTTTAATTGATCCAAGCTGCCTATTTGTCTAATTGTCTTAACTTCGATTACATGGAGCATGTTAGGCCGGTATTCTTTGATACCTTGTATTGTTGTACTTAAATTTCTGAATATTTCTCTGATGTTGGTTGCGCATTTACATTGGGACTACGGGTTTGATTCCCGGGAGATCCCCCTGCACTTTTATTTTGGGTCTACGGGATGGTATCCCGGGAGATCCCCCTGCATTTTGTTTTAGGACTACGGGACGGTATCCCGGGAGATCCCCCTGCACTTTTATTTTGGGACTACGGGACGGTATCCCGGGAGATCCCCCTGCACTTTTATTTTGGGACTACGGGACGGTATCCCGGGAGATCCCCTTGCACTCTGATGATTTGGTTACGGGACGGTATCCCGGGAGATTTTCTTTGATATTGATATGAGAAAAGGGCTACAGGACGGTATCTTGGGAGACCCTTGTCGGTATTCTTGAAATTTTGCTGTAATTACTTAGTGTTTCTGTTTTTTAGTCCTGCAGCACTATATTTCATCGATATGTCTTATCACATAGTTGTGTTTATTGGTTTTCATTAGACTTCGATACTATTGATATCTTGCTATTTTATTGTTTCTGTCTCAGTAGGGCCCTGACCTTTCCTCGTCACTACCCAACCGAGGTTAGGCTTGGCACTTACTGAGTACCGCTGTGGTGTACTCACGCCTCTTCTGCGCATGTTTTTTAATGTGCAGATCCAGGTGCTTCTGAGCAGGCGTACCATCAGTAGCTGTCAGGGAGCGTACTGGGGACTTGAGGTATACATCTGCTACGTCCGCAGATCCGCAAAGTCTCCTTCTCATTTGACCTCTAGTTATTAGATGTTATTTCGATCCTTCTTTGTATTAGACTATTCTAGTGATTAGAGAAGTGTAAGATTTCTCATAGCGTGTGTTGCCCGTGGGTTTCCGGGTCTTGGAGGTTACTTCAGTAATTGGTATTAAAGTGTATGTGCCAGGCGGCAACTGTGTACATTATTCATGTTATTTTGTTTTGATTATAAATTTCGCAATTGTTATTACTTCCGCAAAGTGTTAGGCTTACCTGGTCGCGAAGACTAGGTGCCGTCATGACGTGTTCACAATTGGTGAACTAGGGTCGTGACATAATGTCCGTACAAATACACCCAAAATGTTCAAGAAGTCTCATTTACATAATATAAAGTAAATTACAATTTTTAGACTAATTAGGAAAACAAACATCGAAAGAAGTTGAAGTTGTTTAATATAATTAAATGCTAGCAGTATGAAGTAATACAAGATAATAAGAATAACAACGGCTATAGTTGTAACAAAATAATCACATAAGGAATACAACTCAATACAGAGATAACATTCGGGGATCTCTTAGTATCCCGAGGATCTCTTAGTATCCTCAATATGTGTGTTGGGGATCTCTTGGTATCCCGAGGATCTCTTGGTATCATCAATATATGTGTTTGGGATCTCTTGGTATCCCGAGGATCTCCTAGTATCCTCAATATATGTACTGGGGATATCTTGATATCCCGAGGATCTCTTAGTATCCTCAATATATGTGATGGGGATATCTCGGTATCCCGAGAATCTCCTAGTATCCTCAATATATGTGCTGGGAATCTCTTGGTATCCCGAGGATCTCTTAGTATCCTCAATATATGTGATGGGGATCTCTTGTTATCCCAAGGATCTCTTAGCATCCTCTATATATATGCTGGGGATCTCTTGGTATCCCGCCTTACAGTCCAAATCAGTATAAATGTACATGTGTATGGCATCACCATTCGTGATTTATCACTCTTCCTCACCCAAATAGTAGAAATAACAACATTCTAGCAAGGGAATCAATCAATAGAAACAATAACATCCCGGGAAGGGAATCGACGATAGAAACAATAACGTCCCGGTAAGGGAGTCAAAAATAGAAACAATAACATTACGGCAAGGAAATCAATAATAGAAACGATAACATCATGGAAAGGGAGTCAACAATAGAAATAATGACGTCCAGCAAAGGAATCAACGATATAAATAATGACATCCCATCAAGGGAGTCAACAATAGAAACAATAACGTCCCGGCAAGGGAGTCAACAATACTTAATAAGGGTCATGGAAAAACCAAGAATCACGATAATCTCAACAAAGCAACAAGACATAATAAGCATGTGATAGCTATATTGGTAACCACAACAATGGGTATGTAACATATTTCCACGAAGTCATAGAGGAACTCACAATCAAGAAGTATCAAAAACAATAAGAAAGGCAATCCCTTCAACTAAGGCAATTAAGGGTCAATGTAACACATAAGAACTAGAGGAAAGCTAACAACATCATATGGAGTATATAGAGACAATTTAAGAAATTATTAAACCCAATCATAACAGGATACTTTCCACATAATGAACGTAAGGACCTAAGAACCCTAGAGCAAACTTCCCACAAATAAGTCCGAGCACAGGCTCATCACCTTGCATGCACGGACTACAATTAGCATAGAAGACTCAAATCCTAAGGGGAAGTCCCCCACACAAGGTTAGGCAAGATACTTACCTCAATCCGGCAAATTCAATAATCAATTTAGTTTTTCCTTTACCAATTGATCAACGCTCGGCTCAATCTAGCCAAAAACTACTTGAATACATCAAACAATACAAGAAAAAATAATTTCAATGAACAAAATTATGATTCTTATATAATTTGCAGAAAGTTAACAAAAGTCAACTCCTTGAGCCCGCATCTCGTAACCCGATAAAATTTGCAAAAACCGAACACCCATCTACGAGTTCACCCATATAAAAATTATCTAATTCCGATACCATTTGATCATTCAAATCATCATTTTATATTTTTGAAAATTTTCACAATTTTTCCCAAATTTTTCTTTAGACTCTTATGAATTTGATGCTAAATCTAAGATATAATCACAAAATATAGTTGGAAATTGATTAGAGACACTTACCCAATGATTTGGAGAAGTATGGGTCTTTGGAAATCGCCCATGGAGGTTTAAGGTTTGAGAAAATTAAAAAATGGGTGAAAATCTCGTCAAAAATCTCACTTAACAAGCCTCAGATGTCGCATTTGCGACCCACAGTTCGCAATTGCGAACCCTCGCAAAAAGTGAACAAAGCAGGGCTGGTAGAAGTCGTATTTGCGACAAATTTGCATTTGTGAACTGGGCATCGCAAATGCAATGAAAAGTTCGCATTTGCGAACACACCAGAAAATAGCAATTTTTCCCGACACGAAAATGAGCATAATTTTCTCATACGATGTACAAATTTGATAATTCTTTTTTCTATGTCTCCGTAATTCCGATACGAATCTGATGGTTCAATAAAAACATAACCGTGGTCCGCGCTCATATTTTGCGTCCGCAGTTGGAGGAGCGCTAAAGCGGTAGTTTTTCCGCTCCTAGCGGACTCAAGTTCAGAACAAGCTACAATGAGAAGAACTGCGGTCCGCGCTTGTTATTGCGCGGCCGCGGTAGTCCAATTGCTGAGGCGGTCCTTTTTCTGCTGCCAGCAGAATCCTTGTAGGGGCAATTTTGTTCGGAAAATCTAGCTGTATATAAATAGTTCTATTTCAGATTTTTAGGTCATATGTTATGTAGTAGAGCACGTGAACTGCCTCTTTTCACTTTTTTGGAGTAATTTTAGAATATCTTTAGCAATTAATCTTAGATTTTACTCTTGTAATTACTTTTTATAGCTTATATTTCATCTCCATCATTGATTTCTTCTTTGATTATAAGTAGCTAAACCCATTCTACGGTTGTGGCCCAACCCTAGTGTGGGTATTTAATGGGTCTTCAATTTTAGGGCTTAAATGTTAATCGGTTAATGATATTTAGCTTGATTTATGCTTTAATTGTTGAATTGGTGGTTGCAAACATTGATTTGTGCCTTTTTGACTTAGGCTCTTTTTGAGAAAGAGAGACTAAGTTTAGGAAATTCAAGCTAACAAGGAATTGTGGTGTATTCAAGAGATTGATAGCCCCAATTAAAGGGTTAAACCTAGAGATAGTAATACCCGACTTGAACCAATCTTGCTTGTATTGTGTAAACACCCAATTGGGCTTGAGAAATCCAATTAGGGCAAAGTCACTCAAACTACCGAGAGGTATAGAGTGAGTAATTACGTGTAATGGTTATATCATGATCCCAATTATAACAAGTTTGTCCTAAGTTTTGGACCCTGTTGGATACCCACCTAGGTGTAAGTCACTTCCCTAGTGCCTTTTTACAAATTAAGAAAATCCTTACAAAAGTATCATACTTTTTCTGCTTCATTAGTATTGAAGTAGAATAGTAAACAAACACAGAATGACTGGAAGTGCAATTAAGAACATTGCACATTGCTAGATTAGATAGAAACCCAACTCCAAATCTATCTTAGCTCTATGTGGATTCGATCCCGACCTTTCAGGTAAAAGATGCATCGATCGCTCTTGCCATTCTATAGTGGTACAGGGTTGCACCCGATTAGGTACCAATGAAACAGATTATGGATAAAGCACATAATTGAGCTACCACCGGAGTTAATTAAAATAGATTTTTGGCCTTTATTTAATAGAAAACCTAAGGGAGAGATTGTATTGATTCCGGTCAGAACGAGTGGTGAAGCCACATGGTGATAAGACTGGTCAACTGACCATCCTTAATCGAAAAATTGCACTGTTTACATAAGCAAATATTACGTTTTAGAAGTATATAATACATATTGAACACTCTTTGTCGAAATATTTTTCACTTTTTTTAAATTTGAACACCCTTAGAGAAAATTCCTAGCTTCGCCGTAGAACAATTAAGATACATGGAATTTATGAACAAGCAAACCGTGTGAGATGGACTACAGTGAGACCTTAGAAAAGAAGAGAGACCAAAAAAGTTGTAGTACAATTTTGGTATTTGTGATCTTAGACAGATATGCCTTTCTTTTTATAAAAGCATGTTATTAAAAACTTAAAACGAAATGAGTTTTTAAATATAAAACAGTGTCATATTCTCTCTGGAACTCACTAAAAATAGAAAAGATGTAGTAATATTTATTAATTAGCTTAGTCAATCGAAGTGATAGTAGTTTATTTTAATATGGATGCTTGAGAAAAGTATTATGTTTTCTATTTGAGTGAAGGGATAAAGTTTAGAATACAAATACAATTTCCGGTACCCTATATAGCTTATTGGCAGCAAGCAAAAGCAAAGGGAATAACTTAAGCAATATATACAAACCCTGACTCCAACTCAAACACACCTTTATACTATCAACAACAACAACAACTATCCAGTATAGTCCCACAAGGTGGGGTATGGGGAGGGTAATATATAGACAGGCCTTACCCCCACCCGAAAGGGCAGAGAGGCTGTTTCCAATCGACCCTCGGCGCAGGCCTTTATACTATCACTTTTCACATAATACCATGGTCGTCTTCAAACATTGGCTATTTTTCAAAGCTAGTCTGAAAAATGGTTAGCCGGTAGAATTTTTACTCAGCACATATTGCTCGATTTGCCACTGGATCAGTTATTGCCAAATAGTCCAGCCCACTCTTAAAGTGATTGAATTGAGAACCAATAGATCACACATACCTTATCCAATATGTCAGATAGGAGCTGTTTCTCAACTAGAAAACTAAACAAAATTACTCTGCCTCAACACATTCTTGATAAATTTGCCACTTCTTTAGACATCAAAAACAGAGATGCCATCATATTTTTGCTCATACAATCTACCATCAACTTCCATTTCAAAGTTCATTTCAGACCAACCTTATCTTTATATGCTAGAAACAAAATGTACAACCATGACAGACCTTAAAAAAATTCATGCCCAACTCATAAAAACAGGTCTAATTAAGGACAAAATAGCATCTAGCCGTGTCCTAGCATTTTCAGCCAAATCCCCTACTGGTGACATCAATTATGCACACATGGTATTCACTCAAATAGACAATCCAAATCTTTTTATTTGGAATACCATCATTAGAGGTTTCTCAGAGAGTTCAACTCCACAATATGCAATTCATCTTTTTATTGAAATGTTAACCACTTCAGAAATCCAACCACAGTTGCTTACTTATCCTTCAGTTTTTAAGGCCTATACTAGAATTGGTCTTGCCAAAAGTGGAACTCAACTTCATGGGAGAATCATCAAACTAGGCCTAGAATTCGACACATTCGTAAGAAATACTATGTTACACATGTATGCAAGTTGTGGATTATTGGTTGAAGCAAGGAAATTGTTTGATGAGGATGAGGACCAGGACGTTGTTGCTTGGAATTCTATGATCATGGGACTAGCAAAATCTGGTGATATCGATGAATCTTTGAGGTTGTTTACTAAAATGGAATGTAGAAATGATGTTTCTTGGAACAGTATGATAAGTGGTTTTGTTAGAAATGGTAAGTGGACTGAAGCATTAGACCTTTTCTGCATAATGCAAGAGGAAAAAATGAACCCTAGTGAATTCACACTTGTGAGCTTGTTGAATGCTTGTGGACAATTAGGAGCACTTGAACAAGGGAATTGGATTCATAACTATGTTAAAAGGAACAATGTTAAGTTGAATGTCATTGTTGTTACAGCAATTATAGACATGTATTGTAAGTGTGCAAACGTTGAAATGGCGTGGCAAGTTTTTGAGAGTGCTCCGAATAAAGGGTTATCATCTTGGAACTCTATGATTTTGGGCTTAGCAACTAATGGATTTGAGGATGAAGCGATTCAGCTATTCTCGCGTCTACAATGCTCGAATCTAAAACCGGACTCTGTGAGTTTTATAGGTATACTAACTGCATGCAATCACTCAGGATTAGTAGATAAAGCTAAATATTATTTCCAATTGATGAAAGAAGAATATGGTATTGAACCATCAATTAAGCACTATGGTTGTATGATCGATATTTTGGGCCGAGCAGGACTACTTGAAGAAGCAGAAGAGATTATAAGAAGTATGAATATAGAACCTGATGCTGTTATATGGAGTTCTTTGTTATCAGCTTGTAGGAGTCATGGAAACATGGCGTTGGCGAGATGGTCAGCTCATCATTTGCTTGAGTTGGATCCAAATGAGAGCAGTGGTTACGTATTGATGGCGAATATGTATGCAGCGTCTGGACACTTTGAAAAAGCTATCGACGAAAGAATTTCAATGAAGGAGAAACAGATAGAGAAAGAACCAGGATGTAGTTCAGTAGAAGTTAATGGAGAAGTTCATGAGTTTGTTTCTGGTAGGAAGTTAGATTCTCAGTTCCATGATTTACTATATTCTTTAATGCACTAGACACATATAGAAATTTATTGTCTTCTTAGAGACAATTGTACACAATCACTACTTCATTTGCCATTCACATTTTATGAATGCCAGCAGAACAAAGAGGAACACATTCATGCAACTTTTGGCAGTACATCTAGCAGTCTAGGGCTACAATTTCTTATATTTGATGACAATCTAAAAATAGTTAGTAAAACTGTGTTCATAAACAGAAAAACAGAAAATGTTAGTTTACAAAAAACAGAAACGAAAAATAATTTTGAGGCCACAATTTTTTTGTGTCCTAAAAGAATTTACCCAAGGTACATGGATTAATGCCTCCCATGAAAGAATAGTATACTTTTCTGTAATAGCAGCAATGCAAATTACAGAACTCAAATGATGGAGCAAATCGCATACCGGAAAATGCATTTGATTTTGTGTGAAGATGCCACAAATCATTTGACCAAATCCGAAGCCGAAGCCGAGCAATGACGACGTGACGCTTGCTTTTTTACCTACTCCTTACGAGCTGGAAGAAGTGATTCTGCATATAAGTACAACAATCTTTCTCTTCTTTGTCAATGAGGGACAAAGTTCCTTAGTAAAAAGGAAACTTTCAAGATTTTCATTTTCCTCCATGTCTCATTCATACCTCAACAAAAACCAAACAAAAGCTGCTATTAACTATGACCTCAGTAGAATATAAGGGAAATGTTGATCTGTAGGTGAAGGCAATCAATCAAAAAGAAGGATGTGCTGAGAGTTAGGAATTACGTGAATGTACCAAAAGACAAATGGACTTATCATTGATCAGTATTACTTAATAACCATCTATTATCATCTCAAAGTATAGTGCTACTGCTAATGGCCTGCAGCACAGGAATGGAGGTCAATTCAGGCTGTGATGTGAACCTAAGCTTAATGAATTTTGCCCTGAGGAAGCCAAAAAGAGAAAGAAATCCCCTATTCCGCTTAAGGCACCCAAGTCCCTGAGCTAATATCAATAGCAGTTGATTCAAGGAAAGTTCTTTCTAGAGCCGTAAGAGCCTATTCTGTCTTGCTTTTTGATTCAATTCCGCTGCTGATGAGGCACATGTGTGACCAATGTGATATTGCACCAACGAGCCTCATAATGGTCCATTGTCACACTCCTATAGCCCTACGAAATCCCCGTTAA
Organism: Nicotiana glauca; assembly: GCA_026770625.1. Taxonomy (NCBI): domain Eukaryota; kingdom Viridiplantae; phylum Streptophyta; class Magnoliopsida; order Solanales; family Solanaceae; genus Nicotiana; species Nicotiana glauca. Next base: position 16,683 of record MDKF010313174.1, on the reverse strand, counting down.
TGCACAGTGACAGGGCTGACCATGTAGCCTGGTGCACCTCATTGCCACTGGGCTGGTGGTGCCCATGACTGCAACCTCATGAACGCAATAGTACAAAACATCATCAGCATCACAAGATTGATGTTTCAGAATTCAGATGTCTATGGCTTACCACAGAATGCTGTTTGCATCCCAAGGTCTCTTCAGAACTTAAGTCCAAAGAAATATAAAAATCGATAGTATTACTTAATATTGGACATATTTATTCAGTTCTAATCTATTTGTAAGCCCTTAAAAAGAATAGAAAGGGGCTAGTTGTAACTTTAACATTAACTATAGTTTCACAATACTAGACGAATATTATGTTAAACTAGTCATTCCCCATTTTGCTTGTTCAATTGTTCACCACGCACTACGAGAAAAGGTGTAATTTGTGGAGGTTTTTTCTTAATTTTGTAAAGGTTTCGGACCCCCACAAATTGAATTGTGGGGGTTTTAAGAAACGTCATGGTTATCATTGCCACAACGCTTTTTGTGACGGTTTTAAAGAACCTCCACGACGACCTTTGCAAATTAAATTTGTGATTAGTGGGGGTTTTAAAGTCAATTAAGGGCGAGTTCTAACCTCCTTTATATGATTTCAATGCTAAAAAATAGTAATTTGTGGTGCTTTGTAACTGTCACAATATAATCTGTGATTTTTGAAAAATAATTAGTGACAGTGTATAACCATCACAATATGAGCTTTATGTTAAAAATAATTAATTAGTTGGGGTACATAATCGCCACAATATAATCTCTTTTACAAATTTTAATTTGTGGAGAATTAATTACCATCACAAGTTGAATATTGAAATATGCTTTCTTCTAATTATCATCATGAGTATTTACAAATTTCAAGCTTGTACCAACATATGCATAAGCAAAAAAATAAATTATATACTAAATAATACTCATTATATAATAGAAATCAAATTTCATTAAACATCCACAATAGCAACCGTCACATATTCAAGTACTACAAATCGTACTAACGCAATATAAACTAAAGTAAATCCTAAGCATTACTACGTAAAATCCATAAAAGCATCATTGGTTCCACATTAAATGAATAATATTCTAAGTATTTGTTTGGTGATTCTGGTAGCTGCTGTCCGATAATCCTCTTACATCCACTAGTGCGATAGGTTCACTCTCTGCATCATCACTACGCTAAAACAATAAAAAGCATATTTAGGAACCAGCAAATTTTAACATTCTCGACATTCAAGCCATAAGCTTACATATCAGCAACTTGTTCATGTGCTTGCAAAGTGAATCCATCCTCATAGTAATTGCTCTCATTAGCACAACATAGAACAATAGCAACCATAGTGAAAACAGATTCTCTAATTATACATGTTATGACATTTTTAAGCACTAATTAGGAATTAGATCGAATATTGTTTTTTTTCCTTTCCTCTTATCTCTTTCAACATTGATGCCAATCAACTACGGTGCCAAAATGCAAAAGGTATCGCTAGTTAGTGGGAAGTTCAAACTAGCAGTCTCTTTTAGAATTAAATGTGTACAGCGATGTGCAAGTATACTTTAAAAATTCCTGGAGTAGCATAACATTGATTAAGTATAAAAAGAGTTTGCACATTTAAACAAAAGTGACTATAAATTTTTAGAGATAGCTTCAAGAAACAGAGAGATATGTAATGTTGCTCTTACCCGTGGTTGGGGAACAAACAGACTAGCAGATTGCTCAGGAACTCTTCCTTCCTTTGATATTATATAAGCTTTTAGTGTAGTTAAGGTGTCTGCTAATTGAGACTTCAAATGAGTGACCTCTTATTACAAATATGTGAAAGTTGCAGATGATGCGCCAAAGCTAGATGAAGAATGGTTCAATGCATTAAGTCGTTGCTTGATATTCTTGAATGTATTTGAAGGAGCTGCTCCCATACCCATACATCGTACCCTCCCAGAATGCTCTGCCCCTAACACCTTGCTAATAATATCATGTGGGGAAATTTCAGATTCATTGGTATTTCCTTGAGTCAATTCAATTTGTTCCTACACGCAAACAAATTATCAATTAGTATGTATAGAAAGTAAGATTGAGATGTAAAATGTTAAAATATAACTTCAAATAATGTCATAGAAACACACCAAAGCAAAACTTACCACAATAGTCATTGCCATATCATTTACAAATGATCCATCACTTCTCTTATGCGTTTCGATAAACATCTTTCCCCGAGTAGGATATTCTCCATTTTCCAAAAACTAAGAAAGAGATAAACTAAACATATTGTAATAATGCATTTAAATTAAACGACAAGTAAAAACTATGAAGTTAATATGAATACCAGCTCATGTCGTCGTCTCGAGTTAGATTCGGATCCGCTAGTGTGAGGCATCGTTTGTTTGTGTTGAATTTCTTTATTTCTTCTACACCTTTTCTATCAACAAAATAATAACAACTTAAAAAGTTAGTTTAATATTTAATCATAACAGTAGCAAAATCTATTCAGATAATTATAATCTTACAATTGTTGATGGTTTTAGACGATAAGCAACAAAACCAGCCCACTAATCTCTATTTATACCCGGTGGCACATTGCTTAAAAGTTCAAGTCTGCTTTTGGCCGGATCATAAAATTCATCCCACAACCTATGTCTATGTGTAGCCCACTTCTTATTCAAACTAGCATTGCAATATCTGTATGCAATGGTATTAGTAGTCCTAAAAAAAGAACCGGAGCTTCAAATAAAAAAGAAAAACAAAGTTGCTCTCCAATAGTGCACCGAAACGAGGCCGGAGAGACGGTAAACCTTAGATCGGCTAAGATCGAATTGAACTGTCTTTGATTGAGCGAATCCTGCCCGATTTTTATTTTCGTCCCCGCGGGAGTAGTTTTCTATACATATATAAAAATCTAATTACAATAAATAGACATATTTGTAATACCTTTAGCATGGTTTCAAAGCAGTCTTCCTTGTAATTTTTAGGAATACCTGACGATCCTGACCACCTGTCAAAATTAATTGGGAAGATATTGCCATCAATTGCTAGTGATCCACAATATCCAGCAAGCAATCCTTGTGCTTTTCCATATGTTGCATCGTAGATATCAAAGTCCACAATGATGTGTTCTCCGACTGGTAGGTTGTTGACCTCATTCACTTTGATCTTAATGTGCTTGGTAATGTTGTTTGAGTCTTTAATAAAAAGACAAGTTAATCAACCAAAAGAAAAAATATTAGAAATTTATAAAGCTAAATAAACATACATATAAGGCATATACCTATTGCCTCTACTTTCCAATATTGTGTAGATTCCCGTTCAGGATGGCGTGTGGACATTTCACGTGGATTTGAAGGCTGAGTTGGAGCTTGTTCTTGTTGTGGGACTTCAAGCTACTGGGGAACTTGTAGAAGCATGCGGGGGAGCTTGTAACAATATTGAGGGCTCTATAACATGTGATGAGGCTGGAGTTGTTGATGATGAAAAACATCTAGAAGCATCATATGGTCCATGAGCTGATTTTAATGGATTTCGAAAACGTTTAACCTTTGGCATGGCTGCATATTCATAAAAAAATAAAAAAAATTGGTAAATCAAATATAATCTAGTGCACTAAGATGAAGCGAACACGAAACTATGGTAGAACTTTAAGATGTTTAAAGCTACAGAAAAAGATTGCAATTAGAATTATGAGACTTTTTAAAGTACTTCTATTTGGTATTAGTAGAATTGTGTTCGAAATTCGGAAAAGTAAATTCTTACTTGTTTTAATTATTTAGTCGGACTATCAAACAAAACCAAAATGAAAACTATACACCAAGCTAAATAGTAACATAATATGATTCATACCTAGAATCAAACCAAGAACTAATCATATTATACTAAAAGTGGGAAGCTAAAAGTGTCAAACTTGAATTACTAAAATGGCCACATAAAATTAATGAACTATTTTTCCCTTGAAAACTAAATAATATTCTGCATAATAAAAATACAAAATTGTAATTTGACGTTAACTATTTCTGTTTTAATTCACATTAAGATTATGAAATTTTAATGTAGCAATTAATAGTTCCATTTCAACGTACAAGGGAATCGAATGGGTAGAGGCACATTTTCTATTTTTTGGTTGTTTCACATTTTTTCCATTCAATTGTATAAATAAAAAGCTTTATTAAATTTCCCCGAGAGGACGTCTATATGAAATTTGCAACTAAACAATTACTAACCGTTTTGCTTCTATTATTAACACCTAATTATAGACAACCGTTTTGCTTCTATTATTAACACAAAAAGGAGATCTCAAATAAACTCACTTTCAATACAAACTTGACAAACAATTGGTTCTTCTAACATGGATTTTATTAAATATGGTAAAGGCATGGGCGAAAATCACATTAATTTTGTGCCAAAAATCACATTACTTTTCCAACAAAGAACTGATGATTTATATACCCACTATAGGCATTTTTGGCTCTTTCCGGTGGCCACTATTAGTCTATTCTAATGTTGCTAAAATTTTATTTCCTTGCTGACTTTTTGTCTACCTTTTCTTACAACTTGTTTTACTTTATCTATATCACTATAGTAAAGAAAGAAAAAGTACTTAAAAAGGATTCCTAAGTTCCATCTTTTTTGAAGATCAACGGTTCATCTACAGTTTAGACCAACAATTTTGTTATTCATCATAGTTTCATGATGTCCATATTAATACTACTGAATGAGTTTTGTCAGTAGTTTATTATCATTGTGTTCAAATAATTATGCACGATGTAATTGATAATAATTTTTGTCAAAAAAAATTAAGTACCCGCCATTGGGTAAAGGACTTGTTAAAGGAAATGAACCTGTCAAACTCGCGGGATTTAAAACGAAATAAGAGATATCATAAAATTTTCTAGGAGAACACATTTCCCTTTTCATTTAGATAATTTAATGAGAGATTAGAGCTGAAATATACTTGATATTTTTAAGTTAACTGGAAGGAGCTAAACTTATATAAACAAGTGATTTCTAACATAAACAACAAGAATCATACTAATATGGAGACAACCCACATAGCAAATGAATCCTGACACTATACAAGAATTAATTATTTCTCTTAAGTCTCACAGACAACTTTGAATACGAAACAAGTAACAGAGAATTAAGAAGTGCTTTCTAACATAAACAACAAGAATTATTAACTAACTACTGATGTCTCTCATATCAATATAATAATTCAAATCCATGAAGATGAAGAACAAACTGATGCCTCTCATTAATTAACCCAGATTTCACATTTTGACTACAATAAAAAATAAAAATTTAACAGAATGGGCTGACCTCTTTTAGGGGGTCGCGTTGAGTCGTCAAAGATTCAGCTCCAAAAATAAATTCCCAAACTCAAGCTCATCCGAATTAAATGGAGGAGAAACCTAAAATCAAATCGGAATAACACTTCTTAAAATGGAATAGCATAAACACCTAAAAAAATTATAAATCTAAACTGAGAACTTTAAAGGCTCTCACCAAATAAGAAATCAAAAGATGAAAATTAAATCAGTTGAAACTTACCGATTACCAGATCTGATTTACAAAACTAGATAAATACTAAAGGTATAGGGGAGTGGGCTGGGAGAGGGGTGTTAATAAAGGCAGAAGTTTTTTGAGAAAGGTGCTAAAGGCGTGAAGGGTTGGTAGAAAAGGAGGGAAAGGAAAAAATGTGAAGGGAAATAAAGGCGTACTTTTTTTATTTTTGGGGTTAGCAAAGGTTTATTTGTGTCCGTTAAAGACAACCCCCAAATTAATATAATTTGTGAAGATAATAAGAACCCCCTCAATAAAACCTCCACAAGTGATCTGTTTTTTTATAGTGGCGTAAGGAAAAAATACTTTAAAAATCTCAAAAAGAATTGTTCAAAATCATGCATAGGTTCATTCTCTTAATATAATGTTAATGGTTTTATTATACTAATCAATTTTATTCTCTTCATATTTATTTTGTGCAAATATAATTTTGAATAATCGTTCAAAATGGCTAAGACCATTTATTAGTATTCAATATTGAGATGTCTTCTTTTCTATTGAACTTTACCTTATATCTATTATTTTATTTTTAAAGTTACTTGAATAGTAATCATAAAGTGACCATTATATGTCAATAACTTTGTTGACTATCAAATTAAGGCTATTCAATGGTTTGAGCTGTTTTTACAATCATTCAAAACAAATTCTTCTTCTCTTTTCTTCTTGAGTGCTAGGTTTTCTTTTATCGGTTGTTTTGTTATACTAGAAAAACTTATTGTATCCTCGGATATATCTAATTTCATTTATTATTGTGAGTGACATATCGTTAATGATAGTGTCGTTGAAACACCTCAAGATAACTTTATTCTTATTCTCCATAACTGTACTATTTTTCCAAACAATCTTAAAAATATTTTCACGATGTTATTATGGAGAACAACATTGCTAATGTTGTTGTTGATGGTGCTACATCCGCTGCACCTACTGTTTCTGTTGCAATTTTGTCACAGCCCAAACGCCAATCATAGTACTAGACAAGCCGACATCCACAAATCCGCCTTTTTAAATTAATAATAAGATGAAACGGGTTTAACACTAATAACTCTCATAAATAGTCGATTAAAAATACTGCGACTCAAATACAATATTCCCAAAATTCGGGTGTCATTAAGCACATGACCATCTAAATGACAATATAGTATAAGTGCTATAACAACTTTCTAGAGAGATAGAATAGTGCTAATAAACTAAAAAGAAGGAGGGCCGAGGTCTGCGGACACCAAGGCAGATACCTCAATAGTTCCAAATGGATGAAGCTCCAAATTTAGCAATTGTCATGCCTAGAAGTATCTGGATCTGCACACGAAGTGCAAAGCGTAGTATGAGTACAACCGATCCAATATACTCCCTAAGTAACAAGACTAACTTTGGCTGAAAGCAGTGACGAGCCCAGAAAGGTACAGTCCAAATCCAGATAATAACAATGTAGATATGACAGGAAAATGATACTAATAACTTAGAGAAAGCCTCATAATCAGTTTGTAGATAGTTCAGAAATATGGACATGCTTTCAAGTATTTAACAATTTGAGCTCAACACAGATAAAATATGCCAAATATGACTAATATAAGGTGTGCCACATCTCGATATCTACATGCCAAGTATGCATGTCAACTATAATGTAACAAAGTGATAAAGTCATATACATACTCTTGGAGTATTCAACATCACAGCACGCACAGTTACTCAGTACTCCCAATCACTCGACACTCGCACTCAGTAGGTACCTGTATTCACTGCTAGTATGTTAGACTCCGGAGGGGCGGATCCAGCCCAAGCACTAGTATAAGCCAATCATGGTATGAATCAATAAAACATATTGTGGCGTGCAACCCGATCCCATAAATATCACTCACACTCAGGCCATCAACCTCACTAAGTCATCAATCTCTCCAGTATCTCAGGCTCGTAAATCTCATGTCAATCAGCCCAAGCAATAATAATATGATGTAGCAATAAATGGCAACGGAGACCGAGATATAATGTGTATGATAGATGTGACTGAGTACATAATTACAATTAAGCAAATAATTTCACAACAAAACGACCTATGTGGGTCCCAATAGTATCAACATATATCCTAAACATGATTTCTAACATGAATCATAGCTCAACTTCTCTACCACATGGAGAATACATGACTAATAACAAGATTAGATGACTACACCTTTCCACGGAATCGACCAAATCACAATTACCACGGTACACGCTCACACTGCCATCACAAGCATATATGTCACCTCAAAGTATTTTATTTAAATATTTTTGCTAATAAAAGTATTTTATGTTATTTATTTATTTGTGTATTAGGTCATGAGGTAACGTTAAGTATCGAAGTCCTCATAAATTATAGTAAGACATATGCGGACTTTTATGCATATGATTTTTTTCTTCATTGAGCTACTAAATTAGATCAATATTCGTTTTCTTTTTATGAACTTATATTTATTTGATTTCTATTTTATAAGTCAACCATTATTGTTTAATATTATTTGTATAATTTTTTTTAAAAAAGTGTATTTATTGTGATAAAGGTGCGCTATGAATGCTTGAGAGAAAGTATTCTGTTTTCTATTTAAATAAAGAGATAAAGTTTAGAACGAACTAAGAGAAATATGGGTACCAAAATTCTTAGAACCGAGAAAGTACCCTAGAATACAAATACAATTTCCGTTTTTTCCGTAGTTCCCAATAGATATTGAAACCTATAAAGCCGATTGGCCGCCAGCAAAAACAAACGCAATAACCTAAACAATACACTATCACTTTTCACATAATACCACAGTCGTCTTCCACAACCAAGTATACAAGAGGAAAAACAAGATGGTTGCCATTGGTAATTTATGTATTCCGCACTAGATTATCTTTGAAATTCTAAAAGAGGTTCCTGCCAAGTCTCTAATGCGTTTTAGGTGCGTTTCGAAATTCTTTTGCTCCCTTATTTCAGAACCCTTATTCGTTGAAGCACATCAAAAATATCCTTCAGTACTTGAATCAGTCATGTGACTATCTAGAATATACCAATGGCATAGTTTATCTATGGAATAATTTTGGAGAAGTTGCTATTTGCAATCTTTTCACAAAAGAGTACATGTCTTTCTTCCTAGTCAACAACCTAAACAGAAGGGTTCTATGATTTGTTGCTCCATGGGTTTTGATCCCATCACCAAGAAACATAAAGTATTCAAGGTACAGGAACGTAAAATAAAAGGGGATCAAAATTCATGTGGAGTGAGATGCTGGGTTTTCACCATTGGAGTGGACAAATCATGGAGGGAAATTGCTGATTGCACCACTTTTTCAAGATATAAAATATTGGTGGAGTCATTTACTGTGTAAATAGTCTTGCAAAGTTTTAAAACCTTGCTGCATTCAGTGTCGGAGATGAAAAGTTAATTAGAATGATCTTGTTCCCTGATGAGGTATCGACTTCAAAATTTCCACCAAAACTAGTAGAAATAAAAGGACAAGTTGCACTTTTAGATCGCAGAAATTTTCGAGTTGATGGCAACATTCATTTATATGTTTTCAATGGTACTGGTAAAACTGAGACATGGGTATTGAGTTACCATCAAAGTCAATAAAGATGGATTTTTTGCCTTCATTTAGCTCCAACCCTAAGGGAGAAATTGTATTGATTCCAATCTGCACTACTAGGATTTATTCCGTGTTCTTATGTGACACTGCAAAGAAAGGATGGAGGGGAGTTGAGATACATGGAATTTATGAACGAGGATTCCGTGTGAGCCGGGTTAGTATTTTGCTAAATCTCGTGGAAAGTGTTTGGTCCTTGAGATTGTTGGATTGCTTGTAACACGTAGCGGAAGATAATAACAATTCTAGGCAGAACTTTTCGTGTTTAAAATTTATTTACCTGTCCAAGATCGGATCAAAGACGTACCTTGTGAAGAGAGTCTTGTTTCAAAATTTTCTTAAATAGTGCGAAGACTATATGCGTATCCACACCGAGACCGATCATTGCTATCAACTCTTTGATCAATGAAAACCTGTGAACAAAAATATTGTGCTGAAATTTTTCTAAAAAATCTCAGCTTAATGTTACATGACAAGAACTATTATTGTCAAGAATATTTTTCTCTTGATTTTTATGGCTTCTCAAACCTTTTATTTTTCACTTCAAAAATGGAAGATGAAAAATGTGGAAGAATTAAGAGTTTTGCTACTACAATGGGATGTTTTCCCATTCTAAATCAAGACTAAGTCTTTTAATATAAAAGTTGAATCCATTTAAAAATATATCTCATTCCACTACTAGAAAAAAGCTTTTTTCCGACTACCAATTCCGACTACAATTTTTCAGTCGTAATTTTCCGACTACTGTAGTCGAAAACTTTATATTTTTATTTATATTATTTTTTTAGAATTTTACCGCCTAAGTTTTCGACTACTAGTGTCGCGAAGTTTCGCGGGATTTTTCGCACGTATATTTTTCCGACTACTGTAGTCAGAACACACCAAAAAAATGGTAATCGAAATGTTTTGAATAAAATTAATTAAATATTAATTTTTTTCTGACTACAGTAGTCAGAACGTAGCCGAATTTTTTTAAAATAGAATTTATTAAATATTATGTTATTTCCGACTACAGTAGTCAGAACATATTTAGTTATTTTGGGCCCAAAGCCTTATTTTTCTAATTCCTTTCCCACACTTCTCTGTTCCAGCGGCGTCCTCCTCTCTTCCGGCGTCTGCAGTGGCTTTGACTGGACGACGACGACGCATAGTTTTTTTCTCATCAATGTAAGGATTTTGGTTTTGTAACTATTAATTGCACTTTTTTAACTATTAATTGTGAATTTTCTTCTCATCAATGTAAGTTTCTGATTTTGTACCCCGACATGGTTTTACATTCTATCTAGGGTTCTTTTTGCTTGTTATGTTATCTGTAAAGAAAAGTAACAAGAAAATCCTAATGCCAAATCAAAAATGCAAAACTACTTAAGTTTCTTTGATTGGAAATTACCTTCTTTAGAAGATTCTCTGACTAGTTCATTCTCAATCTCCTAAACCCTATATCTAGTCTGATTGGAACTAGGGTAGTCCCTCTTGTCAAAAAAAAAAAAACAATTCTTAGTCCCTTGCAACAATCCTCTATCGTACGTTCCTTAGTATGCAAAAGCAGAAAAGCACATTCGTATTCAGTTATCTCTGATGCAATCCCGGAAAAATTACAGAATACTTTGAAGTTAAGAATATAAAAAGGGTACTATTACATGGAAATAATTATTTATAGATTTTGATTAAATTATATACACCCGGCAACATAGAAACTGTAACACCATCAGGTTAACTTTTATATGTATAGTAGGTACAGTACTTTTTAAGATTACAAATCTCACTAATATGAAGATTACTTGATGATATTTTGTGGATGACATTATAGTAAAATGACAGTTCGATAAATAGGACATGGGTTTACATTCTATCTAGGGTTCTTTTTGCTTGTTGTGTTATCTGTAAATAAAAGTAACAAAAAAATCCTAATGCCAAATCAAAAATGCAAAACTACTTAAGTTTCTTTGATTGGAAATTATCTTCTTCAGAAGATTGTATACCTTGTTAATTTAGTAGAGAACTGATAGAATAGAGATATGAATTGATGATTAATACTCATGGAGTATAGTATGGGCAGCATAATTGAACTGTTTTTTTCCTTTTGCTTCGCTTTGTTTATTGATTTTGATCAATAAAAGCATCACAATACATTCCTAGTGTGTGTTTCATATTGAGTGTCAAGTTTTAAATATTTTAGTAATCATTTTTTAATAATATTTATTTGGGGTTGGTCTGTGAAAATATATGAATTTTTGTAGAGAATCTCGAAAAATATCATCATTTTGCTAGCTTTATGATACTGATTATATCATAGATCTGCTCAGAGTGTATTCATTTTGTATCTAAAAGTCTTACCTCATTATCTGCAATATACAATTATCATTGTGGTCTTGTGCGCAGTTATCCTTATTGGAGAACAAGAGGTTCTTCATTTTGCTTCTCTAATGAATTTCTTGACCAAAAATATGCTACTATACATTTGGTTATCTCCACAGTAGTAATTGGTTTTAAAGTGTTTTTGTACTTTTAATAGTTGGGTTTAAAGTGTCTATAACTTTCTCATAGCTAGTAATCCAAAAATATAGACATTGTTTTGTGTGCTATTCGTACTCATAAACCATTTGTCAAGCTACAGTTGAATCGAGATATGTGTCAATTCTGTTTGAAAAGCTAGAATTAAAATTCCATTGTTGAATTGTTTCTTTATAGTTTCGCATTATTCGACGTTAGCAGGTACTGTTTCTTGTAAAAATAATGAACCTTCTCCTTTGTGATGTAATTTGAGAGCCAATTATGGCAATTATAGCCCAGATATTTAATAACTTTTTCCCAGTTTCCTCCTCGCTGATATCTGAATTATGATTATTTTCTCAAACTATTCGGTAGTGGTTCAGCTCAAGGGTTAATCTCACTCTCTAAACAAAGTTCACACTTGTGGCCTGGAACTTTTTATGACTTGAAAATTGTCTTTTCGCTTCCAACCTAGTGGTTGCGGATTGCTTGTCTAGTAATCTAGCTTTTTGTTGTGAATCTAATTAAGTAGCGGAAGCCAGCCGCATTACATCATTGAATTTAGAGTTATTATGAAAGAGGGGTAGTTGCATTATTAATCAACAGAATCTTTTGATAGATTTCACTAATACTACTTCTGATAAAACATAATCATCTCCGGAATATAACGAGCATATACCTTTGTATCATGTCAAAAAGCTTACTACTTTAAGTTATGGATTGATAGTCATAACTATATTTGTATTTTTCCCATTTTAGTATAGGTAATGGTGTTTGAAGCTGTCCGTGATAAGCTGGCAAGTAGTTAATTATCATCTGAAATTAATGCACACCATTATCTTTATGTTAGACATAGTCTTCTGATATTGTATATATGAAGTCAACCAAATTTCAGCCGACTTATTTTCTTTTTCCATACCTTTTTTCATTTCTATATTCTGTTTTTGTACTAATCTGTCTGCTGCTAACAAATAAGAAGACCCATTGTTAACAACCTGCTTGTTCTATTTATCATGTTAACATACAGTCTCTAACAAGCTTTACTGGTCCTAATATGTTCAGCAATCCTATCTTTGATCGGTAAAATCATGCCTGCTTCTTGTACTGATTGTTATGGTTGTAGATACCATTCTTAAGACCATCTCCAATCTTGACCCCATTTTTTGTCCCCAAAATGGGGATTTTCCCATTTTGGGGACAACTTACTCCAACCATTCCCCCATTTTTTTCCCCAAACTTTTTTATATTCTTCTCTCTCTTCTATATTATATTATTATCTTTCATTTCAATTTTATTTTTTAATTTCCATTAAATAAATTTCATCTTTTATTTTATTAATTTGTAATTTCCATAATAAAAAAAATTTCATAAAATTTTAAATAATATAATTTATAAGCAATTATTATAGATTAACTAATAATTCAAATAAAAGTGAAGTCATTGCGATACAAGATTAATTAAATACATATTACATAACGATAAAATTCATTCGAAATACTAGATAAATATTCAACTTCAACCTCTAGTATTCTCCCATAAATGATCTATTAATGCATTACGAAGTGCAAAATGAGCATCTTTGTCCTTAATTCTTCTATGTCGAGCTAAAAATTCTTGAAATCGTTGATTTTCAAAAGGAAAAAATAAGTGTAAAAGAAATAAAAGAAGAAATTTTTTTTAATGATGGATGTGGATTCTATTACCGGTCCGACTCGTCGTGAATTTATGCGACAAGAACAACAACGAATAATATATAAAAGAAGTCAAGAATATTCACAGTCACAACCACAATAATTCTCAGCCCCATTCAGTCAATACTATAATGATTTTGGTGTATCTGGAAACGACATAGGTCCCTACTAAGTTATTATGTTGTAGTTTCAGTTTTTATGAATTTTAATTTAATGTATTTTCAATTTTCATGTCTTTCTAATTTTAATGAATTTTCATTTAATGTCTTTTCAATTTTAGCAACATCTAATATTTTATATTCGCACCTTTCAATTTTAGCAACATCTAATATTTTATATTTGCACCATTCATTTTCTGAGATAATTATATATTTTTGTACAATTATAACTTATAATAAATTTAACTTATAATTTTACATAAAAATAATAAATGCGTGAAAATTAATTTATCAAAATTATACACCAAAGTTAAGATGTAATATTAATATTATAAAAATATTACATAAACATAATTAAGTGTATATAAAGAAATAAAATAAAAAATTAAATAATAAAATAATAATAAAATAATGGTGAATAGTAATGGGGGAGATGAATAGTGTACCCCATATTTGAGGGAACACTATTCATCCCCCATTTTGGGGACAAAAAAAGGGGGAGGGTTGGAGGACAATTTCCCTCAAAATTGCCCCCATTATGAGGGATGGGGGCAAGGTTGGAGATGCCATAAGGTCTCACCTTAACATTAAAAACTGATCATTCAGTTCTGATTAATATCTCTGTTATCTTCTCTAATTGGCCTGACTTTGGTGGATTTAGTTACAGGTCTAAAGTGTTTAGCCTATAATACTTAATATCTATTGGAGTTTAATCATGAGTTTTTTATCTTGGTTGGTGTATCTATTTATCTTTAAATGACTGCCCTAAGTTGTTTAATTTCATCAAAGTTTCTGCCATTAATGACACAGGCACACTAATTGTAAAAAGGTATGTGTTGTTACTGTTTAAACCTTATAAAACAGTAGACCTCTATTGAAAACTCACTAAATGAATGCATGTGTTTGTCTTTTGCTAACTCCAGCTGATGCCTTAAACCACCCAGAGTGACATTCTTGTAATTAAAATTATCCGTAACATAGCAAGCATGCTCATATAATTGTATAGTTAACCAATTATGCTTTCCGACTCTCTCTTGATTATGTTTGGAAAAATGATTCCTAAGAATCTTGTATTGATGTTATAATATGTGGAATGATTCTGAGTTTACTTTTAAGCCTCGAAAACTGCTAAGAACTTTGAGAGCTTATATGTGGTGATATATTCTTACATCATGCATTTTGATAATGATCACTTACTAAAGATAGTTTCAAACTGAATCATGTGTTAGTCCCCATTCATTTATGGCATTTTACTCAAGTGATTGTTGTGAAATTTAATATTGATAGAGTTATTCATAGTTAAAATATTGAAGGTATTACAATTATTCAAAGTAGGAACCTTTAAAAGAATATCTCAATAGTTTTTTCTCTTGATGTAGATGGAATTTGAACATCGTAGATGGATGTATAATAGGACTCATCCTAATCGTGCCGGATTGAGGGAGGAATTTATAGAAGGAGTTGCGGGGTTTATTGCTAAGGCGAAATCGCTAAATGATTTTCTTATTGAAGGGACAATTAGGTGCCCTTGTGTTAAATGCAAGTGTGTCAAGTTATTGAGACCAGATGTAGTTGAACTTCATCTTTACAAGAATGGATTTATAGAAAATTATTATGTGTGGACCGTTCATGGAGAAAATCATGATTTTCATAATTCTTTTGGTGGTGAGGGTAGTCCCAGAGTATAGAATAATTTTGAAAATTCTTGATTCAATGAAATGATAAGAGATGCTTTTGAGATGTTCCCAGAAGCTCAATCCGAACCAAATGATGATGCTAAGCGCGTTAGATTTTGTGGGGGGAGTGGATAGTTAGATTTTCAAAGTCTTCCACTTTAGGGCGTTGGAAAAATATGCTAATTTTTAAGTATATATTGCGATGTTGTCCAAGCAGGTAGGTATTGGAATTATGTTACGACATGTTGGAGAAAGAACATGTCTCATATTTGCTCCAACTTTGCCTATAGCTTCCAAAGCTTTCTCTTTGGCAGTTTAATACTTATCCTTGACTTGTTCCTTCATGTTGTGTTTAGCAGACCTATAAATTTCATAAGCCTTTGATTTCGCACCCTTATATCCATCAAACGCTTTCTCTTTCGCATCGTTGGCTCTATTAGTAGCCATTTGTATGGTTTGATCCGCTTTACTGGAGGTAAAATCATATGCACCGGATGCTTTGGCTTTCATAGTGTCTTTTGAATTACCAGCAATGTTAGAAACCCCGTCCCTTGCTTGGTCCATCTTGTCATATGCATATCCATAAGCATCATAAGCTTTGTCTTTACCAATTTCTTTGGCATCACCGTCCATGTCTGTTGCCTTTTCCATTGCTAGAACTGCTGTATTATTTGCAAAACCATAGGCATCATAAGCTTTATCCATAACCTTCTCTTTAGCTGCGCTACCCATTTCGGAAGCTGCATTTACTGTATTGTGCGCCTTCTCAGAGGCAAAATCATTGGCCTCATAAGCCTTATGTTTGGCCCTTTCTTTAGCATCAGCAGCCATGTCTTAATGGGTGCAGAGTAACGGATCAAGTTTTGCATTTAGTACCCAATATCCAGGTTGTTGTCTCGCAATTATGTATATTGCATTTGCTTTGAAACTTTATTCTTAATCTTTCCCCCTCTTAGAGTGTATGCAAGGAATGATTTGTAGCAGTGCTACACGTCGACGATTAGGTGTTGTTCATTACGAACTGAGCTAATTATGCTAGCAATCAAGTGAAATAAAGTCGTGAGTAACACTAGTTTGGAAAGATAAATAATAGGAATAACTGTTATAATGTTAACAACAAACGTAATGTCTTCTCTTTTTCTACTTTTTTTCTTATAACTTTATTATGTACGTTACTAGAAAAATTATATTTTTTATTACAGGAAATATTAAAAGGGGGACCGGTGTCTGATGCTGAGGTCTTTGCGAAGACACATAAGAAAAGGAAGAAAGACGGTTCAAGAGAAGGATGGATTGAGACACGTGCATCGGAACAATATGTAAGATCATAACTTTAAGACTATTTTCACTTTGATATTGATTTATTTATATAATCCTTATTACTTTTATTTCAGGATGGATTTCATAGAAGGTTGGATGAATGGTGTCAGACGCAACCTACTTCTGATGATGGTACCCCAATCCAACCGTCACCCGATGTTATGACTTCAATATGGACGGATGTAGCAGGT
>MU756132.1:182199-266288 GCA_026770625.1 Nicotiana glauca | reverse complement strand
TAAAAGCACTTTCTAAAAAGCTTGGCCAAACACAAATTATTTCTCAAAAGTGCTTTTCAGACTGATTAGCCAAACACAAACTGCTTCTCCCCAAAAGTACTTTTTTCAAAAGCACTTTTGAAAAAAGCACTTCTCAAAATAAGCTGATTTCTCCAGCTTGGCCAAACAGGCTATAAATGGCCAAGTAGCTTTACAGATTTTTGATCCCCTTGGAAGTGAATAAAACACAATATTGTATACACTGTGAGTGCACAAATATGAAATACCTGAAAATTCTTTGGATCCTGCACCATATGCATATCCATTAGGTTGTAAATGAAAATTAATTTGATGAAAAATTGTCTATTATTTTAATATATAAGGAATGTGATGGTTCTTCAATCTGTTTGCTATTGTGTTTGGTGTTTCATTTGAGATATTTTATTCAATAATTTGGTGTCTGAACTAATTTTCATATTGTACAAGCAAGTTGAATTGCTAATCCAATTTTGGCAATAGATCCTTATTCGTTGAAATCAATCTGTGATTTGTTTTGGCCTTACTGGAGTAAATTTGAATTAAGGATTAAGGATCTTCTGGCCTAAAACTAATTTATACCTTGATCCCGAAATAAAAGAGGCTCAGCTAATGATGATGCCGAACTGGTGTAAAGAATACTGTACGGTCATATTATGCTGAAACAGAGTGGCAACTTGCTCAGTGCACCGTGCTTAAATGTTTTTTCAAAAGAAAAAGAAAAAAGGAGCCAGAACTTTCTCAATTGAGATGCAATTCTTCAGTTTGAAGTGTTAATTCTATGAACTGTTGGTAGTATTTTTGTGAATTGCGTGTTGAAAGCTTTTTCTTTCAGGTTTCCTTGAATCTCTTTGGAGGGACATTGATATGAACAGACTCCACCATGACCCTAATGACGATTTGAATCTTGTGATTATATCCCATGGGCTAGCTAGTCGTGTCTTTCTGATGAAGTGGTTCAAGTGGACGGTTGAGCAATTTGAGTACCTAAACAATTTAGGGAATTGTGAATTTCGAGTTATACAATTAGGACTTGGTGGAGAATACAGTTTAGCAGTCCACCATACTGAAGAAGAGATGCTAGAATGGGGACTATCACCTGAAATGATTTCAGACCAAAAATGGCGAGCTCATGCTAACAGGAGTTCATGGAACGACAAATGCCCTTGGTACCTTGATGCTTTCTTTGACCACCTAGCTAATTCAGATGATGACGATTATGACGAAGTCAATTCAAACTTCTCCGACTAGTTTAGATCTGCTTTTGTTCTGATTCTTTACATTATATAGCCTAGATGATTGGTACTTTCTTTACATTATATAGTCAATTCAATCCTTTCTACTTTCATGCGGTAGTCCACTTTTGGGGCCAGAAAGAGTTTGTTTATCCTTTGCATTCGTTATCTGTAACGTCAACTAAAGAGTTAATTGTAAATTTTAAACAATTGTAAATCATTCTTTTATATCATGAGCAAAGCAAACTGTAGTTTGTATTGACAGAGAACTTGTAAAATTGAAACCACCGTAACCTCCACTTGATGTCCTCAAAACACCACTGAGAGTCAGACCACAGGGGTGTCTTGTTCTTTCACCAGTTCTATAAGATATCTTGTCTCCTAGCAGCGCAAAAGTTTTTCTTTTATTAGTATGAACAGGTCTGATGCTTGACACCAAGAAATCGGAGCCTTCGAAATTCGTAGAATTTCCATTATGATGTGTTTTTTACGAAGAAAAACATTTTCTGGAATATATTTTTTATTTTCTCATGTTTAATTGGCTTACATATTTTGGAAATTATTTTTCTTATGAACTCATTTTGCTCTCGTTTTCCCGACCAGAGAATATTTTCTAAAATATTTTTCAACATTCCCACTTTATTCCAAACCCCCATCAACCCTCCACCCTCGCCTACGGCACCCCCTCCTAACCCCACCCCCATCCCTACCAACCTCTACTCCACCCCCTTCCCAGCCCATCGCATAAATATCATATATACTTTTAAATATCATTTCTGTATTATCACCAATTTACAAAAACTTTCTCTATTTTTTCATAATTTTTAAAGATTTAAACGTGATTTTCTTGCATTTAAGTTGTTCAAATACTTTATAATTACTCTTTCAAATTATTTTGTGACGACTTAATCATCCAAATTTATTATTTACACCCACATATACGTTTATAGTATTTTTTTAGTTCATTTCATATAATTATGTTTGTAGTTTTAGCCATTAACGCAATTTTGCAACAATAGCCTATATTATATACATAATTACATTTATTACTCTATTTTAGCATTTTATTAATATTTTTATAATGATAAGCTATTATTTTCAAACACTTTACTGCATAAATGATATTTTTATTATTTATTAATTACTTTTTACAAATTATTTTTTATAAATTTCTCGTATTTAAACTATGGCCTAATCATTGAGTTAAATTCAGACCCTGACACATTAGTCCAGACCCCCCAAAACCTAGCACAATAGCCTTGATCCCAAACCGAATGAGGTCTGTACCAGTTTCAAACGACTCGCGCCATTCATCTTTTAAATCTTGGCTGTTGATTTCTCAAGATCAATGAGATCAACGACCCTCACACACCGAAGGCCTATATATTATTTAACCTAACCCGGAAAACCTACCTCATTTTTCACCTAACAGCCACCCCCGAACCCTCTCAAATGTTCTCTCTTCTTCTCTCAGACCCTAGTAGCCGCCTCCTTGATTTTCCTTCCATACATGCTTGGTCTCTTTGTTATTTATACGATTTTGGTATCACATAATACTTGCCTATCTTTGGCAAGTATCAGTTCTTAAATCAAGCACAATTATCTCCAGACCCTCAAGTTCTTGACTCGTCTGTATTCATCATAGCAACATTATATGGGTCCGATTTACCAAGATTTTCGACTTGTCTTTTCCGATCAAACTAGGGTTTGCCTGATTTTTCTCCTAATCGAATTCTAAATCGATTCAGCATGCTATGCTTTCCTTTATTATGTGTGATTGAGCGTTTTTTCTTGCTTGTTTGTTTAATTTTGTTACTATATAACCACTTCCCCAATCCCCCCAAAAAAAGGTCCGAACCACGGTTATACTTTCTCATTTTCACTTATTCCATTGTTCTAAAATTTAATTTTAGCCAGTTAAAAGTCAATGCAACTGAAACTTGGTTGTTTAATCTCTCTCAGTGTGAGCACTACCCATTATTCATCAGAGACCTTTGGAAACTCTGACACACTGAGAATTTTGAAATTTTTGCTGCTTTCCTTGTACTGATAAATGAGTTGCTGCTGGCATTTAGTTTTCTACCTTATTTGCTCTTTAATTCTACAAATCGGTAAATAATGAGGCTCTCACAATTCCATTCTATCTTGCTTGTGTTCATGCTTTGTATGCTCACGTTATTTAGGCTTTTGTAAATTAATATGCTATTATTTTCCTCCGCTAGTATTCTCGTTTGCTCTGGAATTATTCAGTGCCTTTATGTTTTTTATATCTAAACCTGCTTGAATTATAAGCTTCGACGCAAATTTGTTATATGTGTGCAATTTGAATGATTTCTGATTACCTTCAACATGTCCTGCTATTCTGATCACCTATTGCTCCTCATGAACCCTTTCACATGCCTTGTCTTAGATTCTTGTATTTTTCAGGGGATTATATCCTGTCCAGAACTTGTTTTGAATGAATTACTTTCTTATGAATCCTTTATGTATGTTCTAGTATTTCCCTGCTTTATGCTTATGTGACTCTTATATGCCAACTAATGTCTCAGCACTCTAGCCAAACATGCTGCCCTAATGTGGCATTTGGTCAATCTTGCATTTTTATTATTGCCTAGGTTTCTAGTTAAACCCCAATACACTTGATATCTATTATTATGCATAGTTGACTGGCTTAAGTTCTGAAGTCTGTCTATTCTTTGACCTTATGATTGACATATATTCCTTACCATGATGCCTTTAGACTTAGAAATCTTTGTGTTATATTCAGCATAATTAGGATTCTTATCGACAGTTATAAACCATGCCTGCTTGCTTGTTTACTATGCATAATTGACATTCTCTGACTATGACTTTATCAAACCTTCATGCCTTAGATTTCTAGTGTTGAGTCTCTTTTAGGCTAATTCTGGTTCATGCTTTACTATAAACTTGTTATGGAAGCTAAGCATGAATGTGTGCGTACCATGTTATCCTAGGTGTTATGCCTCTTCAACTTTGCTAATGTTGTGTATGCTATACTCTTGTAGACTTTGAGAAGAAGAAAAGGCTTCTTGTATTTCTGTGTATGTTTACATCCCATGAGCAAGGAATTTATATAAAGCTCCTAACACTAATTAAGAAAATAAAATAAATCTATACAATCAATCCAACTATCAGATCAAATAAAATAAAATCAGAATAAGATCAGACCTCCCAAATATAATCAAATCCCCTAAAATCATGATAATCAACACTCCTAAATCAAGTCTGCTTGAATCATGCTAATCAACACTCCCCTTCAAGTTGGTGCAAAGATGTCGCACATTCCCAATTTGCAACTCAAAGTATGGAAAGTTCGCTTGTTGAGACTTTTGGTAAACACATCACCTTGCTATTTTTCTGATGGCACATAAAACAAATTCAAGACACCAGTTGTAACTTTTTCTTTAGCTGGACTGGATTATGAGCTATATGATGGCAGCTTTAGTACAAAGAAAGTTTTCCTTTTTCATACAATCTCAATTCATGTAGTAGCTTTTGTAGCCAAAGCAGTTTGCAAACACTCTGGGCCATAGCTCTATATTCTGCCTCCGCACTTTATCTAGCAACTACCCTTTGCTTCTTCTTCTCCAAGTAACCAAGTTTCCTCCTACGAGCATACAATAACGGGATGTTGATCTTCTTTCATCGAGAGATCCAACCAAATCCACATCTGTAAGGGCTTCTATTGGGAAGAGATCATGTTTAGAGAAAATAGACCTTTCCCAGGAGCAGACTTTAGATAACGCAAAATATGAAAGACAACTTGCATATAAGGATCTCAGGGATCATGCATGAATTGACTCACCAGGCTAATTGAATAGGCTATGTCTGTCTAGTGTGAGAGAGATAAATGCGTCTCCCAACCAGCCTCTGATATCTCTCCTTATCAACTGATTCTCCAACTTTGCTTTGTAACTTGTGATTGATTTTAATGAGCAATTCTGCGATCTGCAACCTGTCATACCAGTTTCTTTCAAAACATCCAGAATATACTTCCTTTGAGAAATAAATATTCCTCTTTTGGATCTAGCAACCTCAATTCCCAAAAAGTATTGCAATTTTCCTAGATCTTTGATCTCAAATTTATGTGTCAACAACTTCTTCAATCGAGACATCTCCTCTTTGTCATCTCCTGTCATTACTATGTCATCAACATAAATTATGAGAAGAGTGAGTTTACCCATTTGATGTCTTATGAAGAGAGTGTGATCAACATTGCTTTATTGGTAACTAAAGGAGATTATTACTTTGCTACATCTATCAAACCAAGCTCTAGGGGATTGCTTCAGTTCGTATAAGGCTTTCTTCAATCTGCATACCTTTCCTTGACTTTGTACAGTATCAAATTTAGGAGGAATCTCCATATACACCTCTTATTCTAAGTCTCCATGAAGAAATGCATTCTTCACATCAAACAGTTGCAAGTCCCAATCAAGATTAGCTGTACAAGATAAAAGAATTCTAACAATGTTCATCTTAGCAACAGGGGAAAATGTCTCTTGATAATCCACTTCATAAGTCTAAGTGAATTCCTTAGCCACCAATCTTGCTTTGAATCTTTCAATTGAGCCATCAGCTTTGTGCTTCACAGTAAAGACCCATTACAGCCAACTAACTTCTTGTCTGGTGGTGAAGTGACAAGTTCCCATGTCTCATTTTTTGAAAAGCCTTCATTTCTTCAATCGTAGCTTGCTTCCATTTAGGATCTTCAAAAGCTTCTCTCCAATTCTGGGGAGTCGACACAAAAGAAATAGACTAGGAAAAAGCTCTATATAGGGAGACAAACGATTATAGAAGATAAAATTAGATAAAAGGTATTTGGTGGTGCAAGATCTAACTCCTTTTTTGAGAGCAATAGGTTCATCTAACTCATTAGGAAATGTAGATAACTCACAAGTAGAAGAAGGTTCAAATTCGGTAGATTGCATGATTGCTTCTTCTGCTCTATTTTCCCATGAGTAAGTTTTCAAATCAGTCCTATCCAAACGCCCCATAGTCTCCCCCTGAATTCTTTCTCTAATTTTACTTTCCCTTGTGGCAATGTCATCAAGAGGTCCAGTAATAGAACTAGGTAGAATCACCTCTTCCTCCTTACTACTCTCCCCCTGAAGAGGTGATGAGGTAATACTAAAATAGGGCTCAGATTCTCAAAAGATAATATCCATGCTAACAAAAGATCTCAGAGAGGGAATATGATAACATTTGTAACCTTTCTGTATCGGAGAATACCCAATGAAAACACACTTTATAGCTCTAGGATTAAGTTTTCCAAAATTTCTAGTATGGACAAAGCAAACACACCCAAACACCTTTGGAGGAACCATATATTCATTCATACCCTTTAAAGCTTCCAGAGGACTTTGAAAATTCAGGGGTCTAAGTGGCATTCTATTGATAAGATAGGTAGCCGCTAGAATAGCATCCCCCGGTAAGGTTTTGGTAGATGCATGGTGAACATAAGAGATCTTTCTACTTCTAACAGATACCTATTTTTTCTTTCAGCAACCCTTTTTTTGCACTTGTGTAAGGACAACTAGTTTGATGGACTATCTCATTGGACTCCAAACAAGTGCCAAATCTTTTATCCATGTATTCACTGTCATTGTCCGTTCTCTAGATTTTTATTTTGTTATTAAACTTAGTACAAATCATATTATGAAATGACTAGAAACAAGAGAAAATTTCACTTTTGTCTTTTAACATATACACAAGTCATCCTAGTGCAACAATAAAGTAACAAACCATCAACTACCAGACAAAGAAATAGTTTGGATAGGACCCCATAAATCAGAATAAATAGTCATAAACGGAGTTGTGCTTCTATTATCACTAATAGGATAAGAGTTTCTAGTATGCTTTGCATATTTACACGCATTACAGAACAAAGATTCAAATCGATTCCTTGAAAACAAATCGGGATATAACTTCTTCAAAACAAAGAATGATGGGTGTCCTAATCGTCTATGCCGTTGTATTATTTCTTGGTTGACATCCTTACTTTCCCCAAAAAAGGCTTCACTAGAGTTTTGAACCACATCTAATATATACAAGTCATCACGCAATCTACCACTGCTAATATTTTTTCCTATTTGAAGATCCTGAAAAATACAATGATTGGAAATAACTCGATTTTACAGTTTAGTGCTTTGGTGATGGCACTAACAGATAAAAGATTGATACGGAACTCAGGGACATGGATCATGGATGATAGTTTAATATCAGGGGTACAAATGACAAAACTTGTTCCAGAGATAGGTGTTAATGAACCATCGGCTATTTTAACATTATCTTCTTTGGGAGACAGAGAACAGTTTTGAATGCATTTAGATGAGCCTATCATGTGTCTATTTGTACCATAATTGAGAATCCAAGAATTAAGGTTATCAGCAAAGGCAGTGCCTGGTTGCACATGATTGGATGTGGCAACATTAGCGAAGTCAAGTTTGGTTGGGAGGCAACGGAGAAGCTGAATTTCAACCGAAGACAAGATTTTTCCAGAAACTGTCTCCTTGAATGACTCCATGTTTTAGCCCAATTAGAAAGAAATCAACAAGAGTTTATGTTACGAACAACTAACAAGAGAGAGAAAACTCGATCTCTTTGATAAAAACGGAACCCTAGTGCTGCGAGGGAGATAACTCACCTAAAAAAAGTCAACAATGGCTCTGGTACCATGTAGATTTTGAGAAGGAAAAAAGGCTTCCTATATTTCTGTTTATGTTTACATCCCATGAGCAAGAGAATTTATATGAAGCTCCTAATGCTAATTAAGGAAATAAAATAAATCTATACAATCAATCTAGCTATCAAATAAAATCAGATCTCCTAAATATAATCAAATCTGATGAAATCTTGATAATCAACACTCCTAAATCAAGTCTATTTCAATCATGCTAATCAACAACTCTTTCACTTGTTATGAACCTATGTTGTTAGTTTTTTCATGTCAAACTTACCCTGTGGAGATTAAGTTCTACTGGTTCTCCTAGTTTCATATTCAAGTTCTCCTAGTTTCATATTCAAGCCCTTGCTTGACCAACCCTGTCATCCTAGCTTCAAAAATGCAAGTGCCAATATGCTTTTATGTGAATCATGTTGAATGACATGTAACCCTGTCCCTATAAGGTATTGCTTCAGACCCGTTCAATTGATTGCTATGTGTGGTTCATTAATTTATTGGTTAAGTGGTCAATCTATAATTATTGGGTTCGGCATGAGTTCATGTGTGACCCTGGGCTATGCAAATGGGCATACTCCCCTGTTTGAGATGTGATTGGATCTAGGTCTTATATCTGAGTGAAAATGAACCAGTTGAAGTCTTTTGGGCTTGCTCTTGGGCAAGCAGTTGTTAAGTGTGTAATATTTATACTCATATTCATTATTTTGGGCTTGTTATAATTTATAAGCAAACAATGGGGAGATTAGTGGGGTTGGGGGTATTCTGATTTCTTGCATGAATGGGTAGAAAACTTGCCTATAGGATTTAACTACTTTTCTTGCTATTCGTTTGACATGCTCCTATTTTACACACTTGTAGAAATCATGCCTACAGGGATCATGCACATTTCACTTGTACATCGCTCAAGCATGTTAGCCCAAGTATTTGCCATACTTGTTTCCATGTTTACTATCATGCACACTTAGATAGCATCCCTATAGAATGTAACAACATAT
The DNA here is from genome assembly GCA_026770625.1 of Nicotiana glauca. Taxonomy (NCBI): domain Eukaryota; kingdom Viridiplantae; phylum Streptophyta; class Magnoliopsida; order Solanales; family Solanaceae; genus Nicotiana; species Nicotiana glauca. Next base: position 257,343 of record MU756132.1, on the reverse strand, counting down.
GCCTCATTAATTTAGATACCATGCTTATAGGACTCCCATTAGTTAACCAATCAATTGCTTCTATTGCTTTTAGTGTTGCTCCTTTAGATATCATGACTATAGGGTTTTAATAAACTAATCAATTACTTTGTTACTTTGCTGCATTGCCACACTTAAACGACATGTCTATAAGGATAAAATATTATAAAATCAATTTCAATTGTCAACTATTAGATGCATGGTTATGTTTTGATCATGCATATGTTCCGTTTGAGGATTAACATCATGGTCCAGGTGCGCCCCCAGCACATGGTAGATGTTCCAAGCGTGTCCAGAGAGAAAGGGGTAGCCCACGTGGTAGGGGTGGCCGGTGCGGATGAGGTGGCCAGAAAGGGGTGGCCGGTGCAGATGGGATTAACATTATGGTCCAGGCGCGCCCCCAGAACATGGCTTTTCATGTGACCATGGTGAGGCAAACAATGCTGGTGATGATATGCCTACATTTAGACTAGTATCATCGAGGATAGTTTAGCTAATCGGCTACTTTATCGAGCGCAGGTGCCGACATTATGTCCTATGATTGCGATGCATTCTTTCATGATCTTCCAGGAAGATCGAGGGATGCAGAGCACAGTCCACCACAAGATGTGCACAACGGTAGACGTTTGAGCTATGGATCTAATCATGTTCGTTTCTTTTCCTATCGATCTTTGAAATGTCATTATTATAGTTTTATTGTTTAGCAAAAGAAAGTATTTTTTCATTATGTCATGAAGGAGACAAGACTTTTGGGGGAGACTGCACAGCCTTCATCTAGTCTAATCCACCTTGGAGTTCCCCTAGAGCACCCCGACGATGAGCTCGTGCAACTGCCCACTGAGATACAGGTTTGGATATATTAACATTATTATCACACATATTATACTTTAAATATTAATTATTAATATCTAATCTATTTTTATATTTTTTTTAGATTTCACCATTACCGATCACAGAGGTGGTAGACTATGATACACGTCTGCAAGAGACACCGAATCCTATTCAGGAGCTAGCTGAGACGCAAGTTTTGAGTATAAAAATAATTAATATGTTATATTACTGTTCTCTCTCTATATATATATATACTAAAAAAATACTTTGTATTTTGTACCTTACTATTGTCCCAACGGACTCCTCTACTGATCCAGCAAACCTTCTAGATGATCATACTACAGCGCATCCTCAGATAAAGAGGTGACGAGATGAGGATGATCCTGAAAGTGTAGTCGGTTGGCAAGGTATGCACCTCAATACAGCCAATGCACTAAAGCATACAAGCTGTAGGACACATTGATATTCAACTTGCATTGTATATATTACATTAAACAGTATTTTGGTGTAAAAGTTATTTTATGTTTAAATTATTACCTTAGTGTTTTACGTTTTAGTATTATTGATTAACTAAATATTAGAACTGTCACGACTCAAATCCTAACCCCTTGTGATGGCACCTATCTTGGTACTAGGCATAACGACATTTTTCAAAATACTTCCTACATTTAACAAAAAACAAATTAAGATATTTTGCATAACTAGAGTTTTCATAAAAACGGGGTAACAACCCAAACACAAGTGTGGAAATATAACTCCCAAATTAGGGTGTCACCGAGCTCATGAGCATCTATACAACTAGTCTAGAAAGGAGGGTCTACAAGAGTCCGTATAAAAATACAAAATAAAGAAAAGATAAGGAAGGAGAAACAAGGACTGCGAACGTCGAATAGCTACCTCATAAATATCCGATGCAACAGTGCATGAGATCAACGCCCATCGTGTCCGAAAACATCTGGATCTACACACGGAGTATATGTTGTAGAGTGAGTAAAACCAACTCAGTAAGTAATAATAATAAATATGGAACTGAAATATAGTGACGAGCTACACAGTTATAGTTCATTTTCAGTAATTTCATCAAGAAAGTAGACATGGTTTCAAATACGGCAATTTAAGTCAAACTAGTTTATACATTATCAATTTCAAGTAAAATCGGATACATTGTCTTCCAAAAATTTCAAAACAGTGACATATAGCAGCTAAGTGCAGTAACAGATGAAAGCAAGTACAGCCTCTCAGGGAAACAATCACTGAACCTTTCTCAATAGCTCAATCACTCGGCTTTTAGCCTCAACACTCACACTCGATAGGTACCTGCACTGGGGTTGTACAGACTCCTAAGAGGCTCCTTCAGCCCAAGCGCTATATCGCTGTAGCATGCAGCCCGATCCATAATATATAAATAGTCATAGGGCTCATTCTGGCATGCAATTTGATCTCTATATATATATATATATATATATATATATATATATATATATATATATACGACCCTAAGGTTTGTTGCGGCGTGCAACCTGATCCATATACATATAGCCTTAGGCTCGTTGCGGTGTGCAACCCGATCTATATATACACATATGGCTCACAACTCAGCACTCATGCCCTAACTCAGTCACCAAACTTTCCAGTCTCTTGGGCTCTCAGAAATCATACAAATCAGCCAAAACAGAGATAATAACATGTATCAGCAAGAAACAAGTAGAGACTGAGATATGATACACAAGTAAAATCGTGACTGAGTACAAGACAGCAAATAACAGATAATTCAACAAGTACACAACCTTTGTGTGTCCTAACAATGTCATCATATAGCCTAAGCATGATTTCTAACATGATTTGCAGTCAAATTTCTATAACACAGGAAGAGAATATAGTTAATAACAAGTTATTCAACTTTACACTTCCACAGAATAGATCAAGTCCCAATTCCTATGCTGCATGCCCACACGCCCGTCAGCTAGCATGTACATCACCTCTAAACCAATCACATAACGCATAATCCGACATTTCATACTCTCAGGACCAGGTTTTAAAATGTTACTTACCTTAATTCGAGCAAAACTTAACTCCTATATGCCTTTGCCTCGCGTATCGGCCTCCAAATGACCCAAATCTAGCCACAAGTAGTACAATACAATCAATATAGGATAAAGGAATCAATTCTAAAAGAAAAATAATATGAAATTATACCAAAAATATAAAATTGGCTCAAACCAGGCCCCCGGGCACCCACCTCAAAATCTGACAAAAGTTACAAAACCCGAAAGCCCATTCACTCATGAGTCTAGCCATACCAAATTTACCAAAATCTAATACCAACTCGTCATTCAAATCCTCAAAGTTCATTCTCCAAATCCCTAGCCTCAAACCCCTAATTTACACCTTAAAAACACACAACCTATGTGACAAAATCAATAAGGATACAAGATTATTGATAAAAAAGAGCACAAAGGACTTACCTCAAGAATCCCCTCGAAAACCCTTTCCAAAATTGCCTTAGACCGAGCTCAAAACATTTGAAAATGAAGAAAATCGCGAACCCTTGTGTTTTTAATTCTGCTCGGCAAAACCGCTTCTGTGGTTCACTTAACTGCACCTGCGGCCTTTCACGCTTCTGCGGCGCCCTGTCAGCTTCTACAGACATGCTTCTACGAAGGGTCGTCCGCTTTTGCGAAGCTGCCTAACAAAGCGCCCATGCGCTTTTGCGACCCAACACCCACATCTAGGGACATGCAGGGATGGGAAAACTATCGCAGACCTTCTACTGCCTCACTTCCTTAGCCGCTTCTGTGGCTTACTTCCAGCTTCTGTGGGCTCGCACCCGCAGTTCCCACTCTGCATGTGCGATTACACCAGCAGTGGAAAACCTTCAGCAAGCTTAGAACTTTAAAACTTGATCTGTTAATCACCCGAAATCAGCCCGAGGCCCCGGGACCCAATACATACAAACAAGTCTTAAAACCCAATACAAACTTAGTCGAACTCTCAAATCACCTCAAACAACATCAAAACACGAATTGCACAAAGATTCAAGCCTAATGAATATTAAATTTCAAAATTCTACAAATGATGCCGAAACATATTAAATCATGTCCAATTGAACTCAAATTTTGCACAAAGTCACAATTGACCCACAGATCTACTCCAACTTTCGAAAATCCAACCCGACCCCAATATCAAAAAGCCCACCCCAACCAAACTTTCCAAAATTCCAACCTTTGCCATTTTAAGCCTAATTCTACTACGGACCTCCAAATCACAATCCAGACATGCTCTTAATTCCAAAATCACCTAACGATGCTAACGGAACAATAAAAATTCAGATCCAAGGTCATTTAAACCTAAATATCCAGTCAATTTTTCCAACTTAAGCTTTCAATTAAGAGACCAAGTGTATCAATTCACTTTGAAATCTCTTTGGACTTGAAATAATTAACCCGGTAAGTCATATAACAGTTGTAGAATACAAAATGAGTAGAAAATGAGGGAATGGGGTTACAATTCTTGAAGTGATCGGCCGGGTCGTTACATCCTCCACCTCTTAAACAAATATTCGTCCTCGAATGGGTCTAGAAACATACTTGGAGTCACAAATAGGTGTGGATATCTGCTCTGCATCTCCCGCTCGGTATCCCAAGTAGCCTCCTCTACGGGTTGACCTCTCCACTGCACCTTCACCGTAGCTATGACTTTTGACCTTAACTTTCGAACCTGTCAGTCCAAAATGGTCACAGACTCCACATCATAAGTCAAATCTCCATCCAACTGAACTGTTCTGAAATCCAAAACATTAGAGGGATCGCCCCGATGTACTTCTGGAGAATAGAAACATGAAATACTGGATGCACACTCAACAAACTAGGTGGGAAAGAAAGCTTGTAATCCACCTCCCCAATCCTCCAAAGTACCTTAAAAGGCCCAATAAACCGAGGGATCAACTTGCCCTTCTTCCCGAACCTCATAATACCCTTCATGGATGAAACCTTCAGCAGAACCTTCTCCCCAACCATGTAAGACACATCACGGACCTTCCTTTCGGCATAGCTCTTCTGCCTAGACTGCACCATGCAAAGCCGTTCCTTAATCCATTTAACCTTGTCCAAAGCATCCTAAACCAAGTTAGTACCCAATAGCATAGCCTCACCTGACTCAAACTAACCCACCGGAGATCTATACCGCCTCTCATATAAAGCCTCATACAAAACCATCTGAATACTCGACTGATAATTATTGTTGTAAGCAAACTCCACGAGCGGCAGAAACTTCTCCCATAAACCCTCGAAATCAATATCACAACAGCGTAGTATGTACTTTAATATCTTAATAGCATGCTCGGACTGCCTGTCCATCTAAGGGTGAAATGTTGTGCTCAACTCAACATGAGTTCCCAACTCTCGCTGCACGAATCTCCAAAACTGCAATGTAAACTATGTGCATCTATTTAAAATGATGGAAATTGGCACACTGTGAAGGAGAACAATCTCTCGGATGTAAATCTTAGCCAACCGCTCTGAAGAATAAGTAGTACCACTGGAATTAAGTGCGCGGACTTGGTCAGTCGATCCACAATCATCCATATAGCATCGAACTTCCTCAAAGTCTATGGGAGCCCAACTACGAAATCCATGGTATCCACTCTCACTTCTACTCTGGAATCTCTATCCTCTAAAGCAATCCACCCAGTCTCTGATGCTTACATTTTACCTGTTGACAGTTGAGATACCGAGCTACAAATCCAACTATATCCTTCTTCATTCTCGTCCACCAATAGTGTTGCCTCAAGTCCGGATACATCTTCGCGACACCCAAATGGATAGAATATCGTGAGTTGTGGGCATCCTCAAGAATCAACTCTCGTAGCCCATCTACATTGGGCACACATATCCAGCCCTGTGTCACGACCCAAATTGATGGGCCGCGATGGGAACCCGGTACCTTACTTAATCGAGTACCAATATAACATATCTTTTCGTATCATACTATCATACCTAACTGAGCTGGAGAGGCTGCCATGAAACAGGCAGAATACAACATGAAATGCCAACTTATACATAAGACATATAGGCCTCTAAGACCAAAATAACTACTCGTATACTGAACGTAGGCCGACAAGGCCATACAATATTTTACGTACATGACATATATCTACAAGCCTCTAAGGATACATAATTATCATAAAGATCGGTACAGAGCCCTGCCATACTAAACAATTCACATCTAAATCATACTGACCAAACGAGTACAAGCAACTCCGGAGCAAATTGACTGCACCAACATCATCCGTTGAGATGATAGCCTACTTGGAGGACTCTCGACTTGTCTATCGAGAACAACGGGCATGAACAGTACGAATAGTGTACCGAGTATGTAAGGCACACAAACATGTACGTAAAATACATGGAAGAAATATAACTCAACCTGTAAGTCTGATTAATTCTGTAAATCATGAAATACTTATAGTGTCATGCAAATGCGTATGAATGTTATGCCATGCATAGATACATGTGTTCATAACATCATCAAGCCTCTGAGGGCATCCTATCATATTACCTCTGCCACTGTGGGCAAAATCATCAACATATACCAGCATCCTATCATATTATCTCTGCCACTGTGGGCAAAATCATCAACATATACCAGCAGATCAGGAGGTGGTGCATATATAACGCCATAACTTTTTCCATATATATATATATATATATGCGAGTATATAATTCCATCTAGTCATAGGTCAATGTGCACCACCTCTGGTGTGTGTCGCGCCCCCTTTTCCCTCTTTGCATCGGAAAATCGAGTTTATGACATTTGGGTATGGGACAACTCATTTCTTTTGATAACTGGGTTTGGGCCTGGTCCGATGGGTTCAATTAGGTCGAGAATTGGGTTGAAATTGGGGTAGGATTTAGGCTATGATTGAAATGAATTTGGGCTATTATTTAAATAGCTAATTTCCCCTTTTAAAATTATAAAAATAGTAAATTAATTTCTGAAAATAAATTAAAGGTACTAAAATAATTTATAATATATAATTAACAATTTAAAATATAGAACTTAATTTTATGAATATAATGCATTTAAATCTTAAAAGAGGCTAATATTACAATTATATGCAATTTAGCTTTAAAAAATACTAGATAAATTTGTAAAAATATGAAAAAAAAATTCCATCAGCTATATTTTAGCATAGATATAAAAGTTCAATAAGTGAATTACCAAAATAATAATTTTTTGGAAATAATTATTGGATTTTAATGGATAAAATAGGGTAATAAATAGATTTTAAAATCCTTAAAAAATTAAGGAAAAGTAATGAAACACTTGGATATACTTATATATATGCATACATATTCCATTTTGAAGTTATTTTGCATATTGAAAAATATATAGGGAAAAATTAGGTGTCACAGCTGCCCATCTTTACCCGGGAAGGATGAAAGAATTTTCGAGTAAAGATATGATGGCCAATTTTGACCGAGCGAAATATTTTAGGAGAGGTTCAGGCCGCACCCTGGCTTCTAAGCTGCCTACGTATCCCTGGTTTTGCAGGAATCATGTCGTATGTAGTTCAGAATCCGTCGACGGAGTATGCCGAGGGTATTTTCCAAGAACGGACGCAATATTTCAGGCTGGTCGAGTGAGTGGCTTACTGGAATGGTTAGGTTCGATGTGGCTATGGGATCCTGCTGGTACAGCTATTGCTTGCTGGTTTTACCTACAATTAGAAACAATACAAGCATATATTGTGCATAAATTTAGACATAATGCAAGTTCCCGTCGGACCATGAATACTGTCTTCGGACGGTTAGGATGAAGTCCTTAGACCATGATGTCTTGGGCTATGAAACGCATGATAAAGGATTCGTAGGCCATGAAATGATGCTCTCAGGCTATGAGGATGACACCTCCAAATCATGATGCCTTTGAATAATGATATGCAAAAGATTTAAAAAAGGGGGTCCTCAGGCCATGACATGGTGTTCTCAGGCTATGAAGATGGTGCCTCCGAACGATGACGCCTTTGGATAATGTGGAGATTTTTTAGCCCATGAAATGCAGTATGTGGCAATCTTTCAACCCATGAAATGCGGTATGTGGTGATTTTTCAGCCATACAATGCGGTATGTGGCGATCTTTTAGCCATGGAGATGCAGTATGAGGTGATCTTTCATCCATGCAGATGCAGTATGAGGCGATATTTTAGCCATGCAGATGGATTATGAGGCAATCTTTCAGCCATGCAATGCGGTATGTTGCGATCTTTCAGCCATGCAGATGTAGTGTGAGGCAATCTTTCAGCCATGCAATGCGGTATGTGGCAATCTTTCAGCCATGCAGATGCAGTATGAGACGATCTTTCAGCCATGCAATGCGGTATGTGGCGATCTTTTAACCATGCAGATGCAGTATGAGGCGATCTTTCAGCTATGCAGATGCAGTATGAGGCGATCTTTCAGCTATGCAGATGCAGTATGAGGCGATCGTTCAGCTATGTAGATGCAGTATGAGGCAATCTTTCAGCCATGCAGATGTAGTATAAGGCAATCTTTTAGCCATGCAGATGCAGTATGAGGCAATCTTTTAGCCATACAGATGTAGTATGAGGTAGAGCTTAACTTTGAAACGCGGAATAGTAGCCTTATGCAATGCAGAAATACAGATGGAGACAACATTTAGTCTCGGAAGGCAGAATGGTAGCCTTATGCAATACAGAAATGCAGGTGGAGACAACGTTAGTCTCGGAAGGCAGAGTGGTAACCTTATGCATTGCAGATGCAGGTAGAGACAGTGTTTAGTCTCAGAAGGCAGAATAGTAGCCTTATATAATGCAGAAATGCAGATGGAGATAGTGTTTTGTCTCGGAAGGCAGAATAGTAGCCTTATACAAGTCGGACAGCATAATGCAAGAAATAAAATGGCAAATGGTAATTGAGCTTTTTTAGCCGGTAGCTAATTGCGATATTGTGACTTTCGGGGCATTGTGCACACGGAATATCGCCGGTGTGTGTGGATAGCAACTGTGGGTAAGTGCAACGGTCTTGAGAGTTGTATTCCTGAACAATGTTTGCCTCGTGAGTGTATAGTATGTTTTATGATTTCCCAATCCAAGTGCCTGCATCCAAAGAAAAATCATGAGTTTTGAAAAATAGGGAAGGTTAGTTCGTATCCCCGCTGGCTCTGCTTGACCTGTTTGGCTTTGATCTGGTGATACTGTATGTATCATTAGGGTAGCGTTTCTAAACAAGGCAATTTCAGTAATAAAAATCATGATTTCATAAAAATATGATATAAGTATATCATTAAGATTAACTTTTTAGATGAACCGACGATTGTGACGTGGTTTAGGACATTGCAACCTCTCTTGCTATGGAATTTTAAGAGTCCCCCTCAAAATTCTATCCCAATCTAATGGGTTGGTGCTTCTGACTGTTGCTTTTGACGATTTGGCTGAAATTGCTTTAAAATTTTGAGGGCCCTCCTCAAAATTCTGCCCCAGTTTCTAATTTCGGGGGAGGGGGTGGGGGTGTGGAGGGAGGAAATGAAAATTTTATTGAACTGTGACCGAACCCATAGGGTTGCCTACGTATCCCCTCTTAAATGGAAATCAGGTCAAGCGTAGTTCATTTTACATCATGCGGGGAAAACATAAAGATTATACATAGTAGCGCTTGACCACATCTAAATTAATTGGCTTTGGCCAAACTTCTCCGTCTATTTCTACAAGTATGAGGTTTCCTCCTATCAGAACCCGTGATCCATGTACGGACCTTGCCAATTGGGAAAGAACTTCCCTTTGGCTTCATCTTGATGCAGAAAAATTTTCTTTAACACCAACTGTCCCGGTGTGAACTGTCTTGGCTTGACTTTTTTGTTGAGGGCCCTGGACATTCTGCTCTGATAGAGTTGACCATGGCAAACTACGTACATACTATTTCCGTCAACAAGAGCTAGTTGCTTATAACGACTTTTCACCCATTCTGCGTCGTCGAGCTCAGCTTCCTGTATGATCCTTAGGGAAGGAATTTCTACTTCAGTGGGATTGATCGCCTCTGTACCATAAACCAACATATATGGGGTTGCCCCGATCAATGTGCGGACTGTGGTGCGATACCCCAATAGAGCAAATGCTAGCTTCTCATGCCACTGTTTATGCTTTTCTATCATTTTCCTCAATATCTTCTTGATATTCTTGTTGGCAGCTTCCACAGCTCCATTCATTTGAGGCCAGTAAGCTCTGGAATTCTTGTGGCTAATCCTAAATGTTTCACACATACCTTTCATTAGGTCACTGTTGAGATTGGAGCCTTATCAGTGATGATCGACTCTAGGATACCAAATCAACAAACAATGCGGTCGCAGACGAAGTATGCCACGACTTTCTTAGTTAATGCTCTGTAAGATGCTACTTCGACCCACTTGGTGAAATAGTCGATCGCTACTAGGATAAACCTGTGTCTATTGGAAGTAGCAGGCTCGACTGGTCCAATGACGTGCATTCCCCAAGCGGCGAATGGCCATGGTGAGATTTTTGTGTGGAGATCACTCGAGGGCACTCTTATCATGTCTGCATGAATATGACATCGATGACATTTTCGGACATACTGGATGCAATTTGTCTCCATAGTCATCCAAAAGTAACCAGCCCAGAGTATCTTCTTTGCTAAGACAAAACCGTTCATATGTGGACCGAAGGTCCCAGTATGAATTTCCTCTAGCAGCTTGGATGCTTCTTTTACATCGACACACCTTAATACTCCCAAATTAGAAGTCCTCCTATACATGATTCCTCCACTGTGAAAGAAGTTGTTAGACAATCTCCGAAGTGTGTGCTTTTGAGTATGATTGGCAGACTCCGGATACTCTCCCTTTGTCAAATATTCCTTGATATCATGGAACCAAGGGTTTCTGTCTGCCTCATCTTTAACATGGGCATAGTAAGCTGGCTGATTATGAATTTTCACCAGAATGGGATCAATGAAATTCTTATTGGGATGATGTATCATGGATGATAGGGTAGCCAATGCATCAGTGAACTCATTCTAGATTCTGGGAACATGTCAGAATTCTGTCTTCACGAACCTTTTTCCCAACTCCTGTACATGATGCAGATACGAGGGTATTCTTGGTTGCCCATTCCTCTCGTACCTGATGTATGAGTAAATCTGAATCTCCAATTACTGGCAGCTCTTGAATGTTCATGTCAATGGCCATTTTAAGCCCTAACATGCAAGTTTCGTATTCAGTCATGTTGTTGGTGCAGGAAAACTTGAGCTTGGCAGACAATGGATAATGCTGACCGGTTTTTGATACCAAGACTGCTCCTACGCTAACTCCTTTGAAGCTTTCTACTCTATCGAAGAAAATTCTCCAACCATCATAGGACTTTGCAATATCTTCTCCTATGAATGATACCTCTTCATCAGGAAAATATGTTTTCAAGGGTTCGTATTCTCCATCCACGGGATTCTCAGCGAGGTGGTCTACCAGTGCTTGTCCCTTGACCGCTTTCTAAGTTACGTAAACAATATCAAACTCACTCAACAGGATTTGCCACTTGGCTAGCTTGCCAGTGGGCATAGGCTTCTGAAGCATGTACTTTAAAGGATCTATCCTTGATATGAGATATGTAGTATAGGCACAAAAGTAATGCCTTAGCTTCTGAGCCAACCAAGTCAAAGCACAATAGGTGCACTCTAAAAGAGGATACCAGGCCTCGTACGGAGTGAACTTTTTGCTGAGATAATAGATGGCTTGTTCCTTTCTTCCTATTTCATCATGTTTCCCTAGAATGCAACCGAAAGCTCCGTCCAACACCGTAAGGTAGAGTAATAGGGGTCTACCTGGCTCAGGTGGGACCAAGACTAGTGGTGTTGACAAGTACTCCTTGATTCTATCGAAGGCCTTTTGACAGTCGTCAGTCCATTCGGTAGTGGTATCGTTCTTCAACATCTTAAAGATTGGCTCACAGATGACTGTGGACTATGCTATGAACCGGTTGATGTAGTTGAGTCTTCCCAAGAAATGCATCACGTCCTTCTTGTTCTTTGGTGGTGGTAGTTCTTGAATGCTTAGAGTTTTGATGGATCCAGTTCTATTCCTCGACAGCTCATAATAAACCCAAGCAGCTTCCCGGAATGAACCCCAAATGCATATTTTGCGGGGTTTAGTTTTAGGTTGTACCTCCATAATCTGTTGAAAAACTTCCTCAGATCTTTTATGTGGTTAGAAGCTTTCTTGGATTTGATGATAAAATCATCCACATATACCTCTATCTCTTTGTGTATCATATTATGGAAAATGGTAATCATGAACCTCATGTAGGTGGCCCCTGCATTCTTCAAGACGAATGGCATCATCTTGTAACAATACATTCCCTACAGCGTAATGAAAGCCGTTTTCTCAGCATCTTCTTCATTCATCCAGATCTGATGGTAACCAGCGAAATAATCCACGAATGACTACAGTTCATGTTTGGTAAAATTGTCAATCAAGATGTGCATGTTCAGCAAAGGGAAGTCATCTTTTGGACTGGCCCGGTTGAGATCACGGTAGTCGACACAGACTCGGACCTTCCCGTCCTTCTTTAGCACTGGCACTATGTTGGGTAACCATGCTGGGTATTCTGCCACCCTGAGAACCTTAGCTTTGACTTGCTTAGTGACTTCTTTCTTGATTTTCAAACTCATATAACGCTTGAATTTTTTGAGCTTTTGCTTTACCAGCGGACATGTCGGATCGGTTGCCAGTTTATGAGCCACAATAGACGTGGTCAGACCAGTCATGTCATCATATGACCAAGCTAATATGTCCTTATATTCCCTTAGAAATTCTATGCATTGCTTCTTTTCTGATGGCGACAAGTGAACGCTGATTCGTGTTTCCCTGACATTTTCTGCATCTCCAAAGTTAACAATTTCTATCTCGTCTAGGTTGGACTTAGGTCTATTCTCAAAGTTCTCCACTTCTTTGACAATCTCCTCTGGTATGTAATATTCTTCTGAATTAATATCTGTTTGGTGCGTTGTCTCATTGCATGTCACAATCATTAGTTCATCAAGATAAGTAATAGTAATGATGTATAAGTAAAATGATGAGAGAAAAAATAATAATGAGTGTTGATTCATAAGAAAAAGTCAAAATGCTCTGATAAATTTCATAACTGTTTTGGACATTGAAGATCTTATTGCGGGAATAAACATGCGAAAAGAAAATCATCTAGTAAATAAAAATAGTGCATGATGCTTGTTTTAGCCTTGCTACCCCGAGGCTCGCCGGGCTCTTGTTGTCCTGATAGTCCAATTATTGAGGCGTGCTCCTCTGCTTACAGCCTGTATGGTAGGGCCTTCCTCCCCCTCCTCCTCATGGATAATAAAACAATCCATATCATTGTTCTCTAAAAACAAATTTTTCACTTATGCGAGCGCCTCTTCTTCATACGTCACATAGACGACGTTAGCCTGTTGGAAGGTCTGCTCTAAGTGCGGTATCGGCTGCTCCAGTGGGTAGTACGTAAGGATCACGCCATGGCGGCGACCAGTTGTTAAATTCTTCCCAAATGTATTCATTTCCCAAGCCGAAAGTGGTGCCATGCTTTTTGAGTTTTATGGGTTTAGCTATTCCTTGGAGGTTTTTGCAAAGTCCTTTCTAGGCTCGTACCCACTCCAATTCAATAAACTCTCGATCTTGTTATGCCACTACTTGTCTTTGTCGACATCATTGACCCGCTCGATGTGGTGGTAGGTTTCTCTACCTAGCTTTTTTCTCCCTCCGATAGCTGGAATGGCCTGGCAACTGTATATGGGGTTGCTACCATAGCCGTGAATGATCACCTCCTGGTGATTCCATTTGAATTTTACCGCTTGGTACAGTCTTGATGTTATGGCCCTAGCAGCATAAATCCATGGCCGTCCAGCGGCAAGTTGTAGGATGCGGACACATCTATTACTTGAAAATCAATATCGAACCAGGTTGGTCCCATCTGCAGACACAGGCTAATCTCATTGATGGTGGACATCTGAGACCCATCAAAGGCTTTCACGTTGATTGCTCCTTCTTTTATCTCATGCAGTCATTTGCCCAACTTCTTGAGTGTTACTAGAGAACAAATGTTAATGCTGGAACCCCCGTCGACCAGGATCCTGGTAATAAAATAGTCTTCGTATTGCACGGTGATGTGTAGGGCTCTGTTGTGACCCAGCCCTTCTGGTGGCAGCTCGTCCTCATAGAAGGTGATTTTGTTGCTCTCTAATACCTGTCCCACCATGTTAGTCATTTCTCCGCCAATTGTGTTTCTTAGCACGTAGGCTTCACTCAGTACCTTCAACAGAGCATTTTTATGTGCCTTGGAATTCTGCAGCAGTGAGAGGATAGATACCTGTGCTGGTGTTTTATTCAGCTGGTCGATAACCGAGTACTTTTTGGCCTGTATTTTTCTCCAAAGGTCGTCTGGACCTGTCTCAATGATGGGTGGCTGGTTGGAGGCCTGCTTGCTGGACTCATCTAGGTACTCAGGGGTATAGAATTTCCCCATTCTTGTCATACCCTGTTCTACAACAGTCTCTTCAAACTTGACCTTACCTTTCCTCCCAGGCTCGGCTGTGTAATCCCAGGGTATAGCTTTTGTATAGAGTGACAGCATGATGGACATCGCTACTGGGATCGGTGTGACTACCTTTACTTTAAATGGGACATATTCTTTCGGTGGCAAGACTTCAACTTTAAATAGTGCTAGTGCCTTTGCTGATGATGCTACTTTGAATTCAATAGGGATAGACACATCTACCTCAGTGACCTCAGATGGTTGGATCTATACTACAATGGGGTTGAGAGTAACTACTGGTTTCTTTGGATCATTACCTTCTACGATCAACTCAATGGATCCCTCGGTATCTCAATCATCCTCTACTTTAATCATGTGAATACCCCCGCCCTTATGGTTCGGTAGAGGGTTGTTGCGGACATTTGGGGCGGGTTCCTTCTCCACAATAATATTATTATTGATCAGAGACTGGATCTTGTCTTTCAAAGAATGGCATTCGTCGATGGTGTTCCCTTTTATGCCGGAGTGGTATGCATAGGATTTGTTTGGGATAACCCACTGAGAAGGGTTCTCAGGGGCTGTACCGGGGATAGGGGTGACATAACTGGCATCCTTGAGTCTCTTATATAGCTGGTCAATGGGTTCAGTAATGGTTGTATATTGTTTGGGAGGCCTGCGATCAAAATTTAGTCGGGATCTAGTGAAGCTCTGATGGGTAGGAGGTGACTGCTAGTGGGATGGTTGAGCATTGTAAGTTTGGTAGACATGTGTGGGTTGGGAATATCTAGGCAAAGAAGTGGATATATGGGAGGCGAAGGTGTTTGATAAGCGGACGGTGAGGGTGTTTGGTAGTTCGGAGTGGGCTGATATGTGAGTGGGGGTATTGGGTAGGTTCAGTATTTGATAAGAGATTTGGTCCTTTGTGCAACCATCATGGCTCCTAGGTTCCTCTTCTTAGACACACTATCGGACTGCAAGGCCTTATTTTTAGCTTGCAAGGCCTCGAAGTTTGTAACTATACCGCTCTTAATGCCTTCTTCAATTCGTTCCCCCACTTTGATACTGTCGAAAAATTTGTCGCTCTCGATCATCATTAATAGTTCGTAGTATTGCGGGTCTTGTTCCCGAATAAAGAATTTGTTCATTTGTTCCTCCTCTAAGGCAGGTCTGACCTTAGCATCTTCTGACCTCTAGCGAGTAGCATACTCGCAAAATGTTTTTGTAGGCTTCTTCTTTAGATTCTGAATGTAGAACACATCCGGCGCATTCTTTGTGTTAAACCTGAAACTGTCCATGAAGTCGGACGCCATGCCTACCCATCTTGACCACTTCTTTGGATCTTGGCTGATATACCAAGATAGCCCATCACCTTTTAGGCTCCTCATCAACAGTTTCATGCGGATTCTCTCATCTTTCCCTACCCCAACCAGCTTTTCACAATACGTCCTCAAATGACCCTTGGATCGCCTGTACCGTCAAACATCTTGAACTTTGAAGGTTTGTACCACTCGGGCAGTTTGACATCGGGCTATATACAGAAATCTTCATAATTTATCCCCTCGATTCCCTTGTTTCCTTCAACGCGCTAAATTCGGTTAGATAATTTCTTAAGTTCCTCAGCCAGGTTCCTGATGAACAAATATTTATCATCAGACTCGGGTGTACCTGAGATGGGTTGGGTGGAGAGTGGCATGGTCTCCACGTAGATAAGGGTATTATGGTGGGGTTGGAAATGGTCATTTATGGAGTTCTGGAGTTCTGGGAAGAGTAACAGGGTGTTGTTTGAGGTATGCCAAGTGTTGCATTGGGTCTTTGGTGGAACAGTATAAGGAGCGGGATGATTCTATTACTTTGGGGGTTTTTGAGGTGGTGTAGGGTTTTGATTGGGAAAGGTGATATCTGGGGTGCTGAGAAAAAATGACAAGCTTGCCAGATTCCGAATCTGGTCGAGCTCTTCCTGGGATTTTAGCAATTTTTGTTCAAGTTGGGATCCATTTTCCTTAACCTGAGTACCATGACCATTAGTGACCTCTACCCGTTCAGTTGGATTCTCCTTTTTGACATTGTTCAAATATTCCATCTTGACTTTGTTCTTGTTTTTTATTGGACTAAGGGGAGGAGTGGGTGGAGGGCCCCTGGATCTCGTGGAATAAGATGATGTTGTCAGAGTGCACGAACTAACATTTGGGGAGGGGAATAAAAACAAAAGGAAAAAACAAAAAGGTAACCAAGTTAGTGAGGATTATAGGAAGTATTGCAATATTTAAACGCATAGTGCGAAAATGTAAATCGTGTCCTAATTTAGGAACCTCTTTGTGCCCGAGGTAGGCCTAGCGACAAGCTAATTTGCAGAACTTAGAATGCTAAATGCTTCATTTTATTGATGAAAAAATAGACGAGTCCTAAAATGACACTAAATAAGCAAGAAATAAAATCACTAATGGTCATTGGCCTTATTACATTTTCTAAAGCGAGAAAAACTCCTATATATTTTGTCCCAGAAGGACCCTCCCCAGATTCTGCATCCTTTGCTCCGTCGAACAACTTCCCCAACTCGCGAGTCCCAGCAATAAGTAGGCCCTGGCCAGATATTCGCCTTCGGTTCCTTTAACATTTTGTCACTCTTCAACCCTATTGAGAAACTTTCTTTCTAACTCCACTATGCCTCGCTCCAAGTATCCCAATCGTTTGTTGGCACTGACAGCCATGTCCTTCCATTCCTCAATTAGCTTTTGGTTAGATTCTTGTATCTCGCGGTGCTCACTTTCGTACTCCCGGATTGGTTATATTTGATATGTGCGTCGGCCCTTTCATCTATAATCCTGCGACCTCGAGCAAACCCTGGCTGGCCCAGACCATCATGGTTGTCTTCCAACCAACCTGAGTAGAAAGGAGCGCAACCAGCATGATACATGTCTGGCTCGATGGTATCTCTCCCCATTATGATCTTGCAGTGTCACATATGCTATGCTTGGAACTTGTAAGGACTATCATCCTCTTGGAAGTCAGCTCAAAAATGACTCATCTTGTCGACCCTGGGTATAACCTGCTTCCTACCAGCTTGCCTCATAACTCGAAGCGGGACGTAAGGGTGTGTCCCCCTTAGACTAATCAGTATCAGGAAAGGTGCGTCTCTTGATCGGGCAATGAATTCCTCCATTGGAAAACATTCGAACATCCACCGAATTTGCTCCTCGATCAAATTATCAAATAGCTCAACCCATCCTTTAGCATCCTCTTGCTGAGCAAACATGTCGGGGATGTAATTCATTCACTTTGGGTGATGGAAAGCAATGTGATCATCCTAGTCCTTACGCCAGATTTCTTGTCGATATTCGCCTCTTTGGAGATGTTCCATGAGCCAGAGTTGGAGTAATAGATTGCAACCTTCAAAGTGTTTTGCTCATAGCTGACACTTCTCCAAGGCTCGGTATATGTCTTCAATAATCATGGGTACGATATTGAACGCCTACCCATCAATCCCTTGCATTAGGTTTTTGGTTACCATAGCCATCCTGGTGTGGATCCTTGCTTTCTTTATTGGAAACACGATCAGGCCCAGGAAACAAAACATGAAGATGAAAACTCTGCGATGGATGTGTCCCAAAGATATGATGGCAAATTTGCCAGAGTAGGTACGGTAAGATTTGTTGTACCTTTCGTACAAGTAATCAAAAGGAATGTATGAATCCTTCAAGCATGTTACTTCTGGATTCTTCTTCAAACCCATCATTTTAAGGAAGCCCCTACCTTTGCGGTTCTCAGGCATTAGCAAACCCGGATTTTCCCATACTAGACCGGCCAATCCTCCTATCTCCTCTAGCAAAGGTGTCATTTCAATATCCCTAAAGTTGAACACAACCCTTTCACAATCCCAAAATAGTATGGCAGCTTCTATGATCTTGTTATTGGGTTGGATCTCTAGGAGGGAAGGTAGGTTTCCTAGATATTTTCGGACGAGAGTTTGATCACTAGAGTGAAGATCTTTCCACCAGCTTAGCAGTATTGGGTGGATGTTGGTAACCATGCCGAATTTAGGGATTCTGTGCCTCATTATCTGCAAAACAGAAGGGTTAGACCTTACCCCCACCAGACTCGACTATTTAAAATCAATAATTAACATTAAGCATTTAGTTCTCCAAATAAATGCACAGATGTGATGATGTCCATTTGGGTTTAGGGAAACCCAGTGGACTTTGGATAGGGCTATCTTAAAGGATCATTATATGGACAACATAACTGACCCGGCTAGGTTTGACCATGATGCATGCACAATTTAAACAGAGTAAGGTTTCTATGGGGTTTTAGACTGGTACCCTTGAGCAGGCAACTCAAGGGGGAAGGCTCGGAACTGTCGACTGCACCGCTGATTGACTAGTTTCACCGTAAATATGCCTTTCCAAATTGTGGGGGTAATGATATAGGAAGAGTGCAACCACTCATTATAAGCGTTGCTATAGTATTTGTTTTGGCACGAGTGGAATATGATGTTGAGCATGATTATGCAATAATTAAAAAGAAATCATGTTGACATGTATTTTCACATTAAGAAAGCGATAAATACAACAGTTTCATAATTTAAAGCAATAAAGGAAAGAAAACAAGGAAGACATATCAGTTTTGCTTCTAAAGAAGAAATTAAATGCTAAAGGAAACTAAACAAATAATTGCACATAGAGAGAGGGACAAATTCACAAGAATAATCTGAAATCCCCAGCAGAGTCGTCATGTTGTAGCGCCCTTTTTTCCCTCTTTGTATAGGAATATCGGGTTTATGATATGTGGGTATGGGATAACTCATTCCTTTTAGGAACTGGGTTTGGGCCTGGTCCGATGGGTTCAATTGGGTCGAGAATTGGGTTAAAATTAGGGTAGGATTTAGGCTATGATTGAAATGAATTTGGGCTATTATTTAAATAACCAATTTTCCCTTTTAAAATTATAAAAAATAGCAAATTAATTTCTGAAAATAAATAAATGTACTAAAATGATTTATAATATATAGCTAACAATTTAAAAATACATAACTTAATTTTATGAATATAAACGCAGTTAAATCTTAAAAGAGGCTAATATTAATAGCTTTAAAAATACTAAATAAATTTGTAAAAATATGCAAAAATTCCCTTAGCTATATTTTAGCATAGATATAAAAGTCCAATAAGTGAATCACCAAAATAATAATTTTTTGGAAATAGTTATTGAATTTTTATGGATAAAATAGGAGAATAAATAGATTTAAAAATCCTTTAAAAAATTAAGTAAAAGTAACGAAACACTTGGATATACTTATATATGTGCATACATATTCCATTTTGAAGTTATTTTGCATATTAAAAAATATATAGGGAAAAATTGGGTGTTAACAGTGTGTACATAATCCGATGTAAGCTTCATACTGACTTCTTATGAGGCTGATATTCTTCTGATGCCCTTGTAGAATATGGCTACTGTACTATCTCTTTTGTACCTCTGATATTTATCCATTTCTATTTTACTTAGTTGATGTAACTCTTTAGTCTCCTCTTTTTTTTCTGATCAGCCTTTATGTAGGCTTAAGCTATCTTCCTATCTTCGACTCTTGGTATTAGTTATTACTTTAGCCTTTCATAGGCACTGAGGGATATCCATGATACAATCCTTTAACAATTCAATCCTTCGCCTATGAAATGGTTTCAATTCTTGCTTTTAACACATATTAGAGTCTTCTACGATTGTATATGCTACAGGCATAAAACTCCAAACTCTTAAGTGCGTTCATAACATCACCAACTCGGGGTCATTGATCGAATAATTCCTTTTGTTCCTTATTAGATCTCTTAAATGTAAGATATTACTTTTCCTGATCTTTCTTCCCCCTCCGGAGGTTTCGCGTAACTCATATGATCTCGAATATTACTTTTAAATTTTACTTTCCATTCATTAGCCACGGTAGGTTCTGCTTTCCTTTGGAGTGCTTAAGATGTTGTTATGAGACTATTGTTACACTATCATTTTGTCTTTAGGTTATTGTGCTTAAGTTGAAGCCTTCTTCCTTATTTTCTCAGGTAGTCTTTCGTTGTAGTACTTAGGGAGAACCCTTGACTCTTGTAAAGTTGTGAGCTTATTACAGACCTCTTGATGTCCTTCCTTGCCTATAAACATCTGTAGTTGCTTACCTCTATTCCCTTACCTCCAATAGCACTTTTTTTATCCTTGTAACATTCATACAGTAACTTTAACTAACCCGACTCCTATTTGAATATATCTAAAGTATTATAATGACATTACTGTGGGGCTGAATTCCCCATGTTGGGGGTTTACTATGTTTATCCTGGACGATCTACTGACTCATCTTTAACCTCCTGTTTAGCCGTAGCTAGGCTCTTCCTGAACTAATTACTAATTAATCATTGGCCCATTATTATATCAATGTTTTTTTAATCATTCTTGGGTTATTTCCTTCATCTTAACTTACGTCTCGCACTGGCTTTTTATGTATCAATAACATCTCGGGCAGGGACGCCTACTTCCTTTCCTTAACGTTGTGTTTGTATAATATTCTGGAATCGTAGCATATTGTAGGCTTTGAATAAGTGCAATATCATTTTTATCATATTCTTCCTTTACCATTCCATGAATACTAGAATCACTTAATTCTTACTTAACGCCACATCACACCATATTCCCTCTTTAGGGGAGTACTGAGAGTTGGAGCTACGACAACCTACCTATAGATGTTTTATCTCTTCATCCTCGATGTCCTTTCATACCATCGATGATCCTTACTTGCCTTGCGGTAATCCTTCTATACCGAGGATAACAAATTTTCTTACTTGCAATGGTGACACTTAGTGTAACTAAAACATACAGTCCCTTAAGTGTAACTTTGCTCATATTGCTTCCTTTAGGTAAGCGTCTTCCTAAATGACTATTCTCTGAATTTCTCATGAATTTTACTCTGTTGTCCATTCTATTATTGCTGGAATGCAATCTCTTAAATTCTCATGCTGTCGACCATTATCAAATTACTCAATTCCCAATTCATGTTTAGCTTACCTGTGCAACATTCCGTGCTGATTTCTATTATTTTAGGGTCTAACTTTTCCTTCTGATAGTCGCATTGGAGTCACAAACTTATTTCTCGAAATGAGGATATGACTTCATGGCCTATACTCTTTTGTTGTCTTAAGGCTTATCACTTCTCGTCTCTTCCTTCACCTGAATAAGGACCCGGTAATACCATCATCTTTTTTATCTCCCATTGTCATTGATGTATCGCATCTTACTCATAATTCTTCCTTATCTCTCTTCACATTACTCTGCTAATATTTCTGCCTATCCCTTTCTTGTGAAAACTTCAACAAGATATTCTTGTGCTTTTTGCTCCCGTTGCTTCATCCATCGGCTCTTCGGGTTGCTCAACGTCCTCGCTCTACTAGGGATGAGAGTCAAACTAAGGTAATATTTATCCCTTCTAAGATTGCAGTGCTTATCTTCTAATTTTTTTATCATGCTACTAGTCATATCTAATTGTAATATTCTAGAGTACACCATCTGGGTGTCTTACAAGGAGGTCTATTAGCACCTTTGTAATATCCTTCGGAAATGTCAACTGACAAAAAAAATCCATTCCCCATTTTGGGTTACGCTAACCTCAGCTGGATCCTAATATCCCGTATCCTTTTCTTAAGCTACACCTATTAGCCCCCATAGGGAATAATTCAGATGGGTGTGGCCAATTGTACATACCTCAGTTACTGTTGAATATAACACAAAAAGCTTATATTCCTCGGCCTGAATAAACTCCGTTAACCTTCATTAACTGGGAGCCTCGTACCCTTCTTCATCTTGTTTATTTTGCTTGTTGAAACTTGTATTTATCTTCTGAATCTCTCATTGTCTTTCACCTTAAAGGTGGATAGATATTCTTGCCTCGAGGCTCCTTATCAAGAGGCTTACACCTTTTAATACGCACATGATCTGCTGAAGACCTCATTTTTACTTATCATACGCATGATGCAAAGTTGAGTTCCTCTGACTCAGCTCTTCCATAGCTATATCTTTTCCTAACCGTCTTTTTGGATGTAGGTATCATATTATTACGAGTAAACTAGAAGTTAAGAATGTGAATTCTAACAATTAAGATCTACCACACGATATAGAGTAAGAAGAAAGAGTGACAGTCCTAAATGATCATAGCCTCCTGCTTATAATTGTGGTGGACGACGCACCCATAAACAAGACTCTACTAAACACGGCTTGTAGATTCCCCAGGATAGAACTACTCTGATACCACTTTTGTCACGACCCAAACCGATGGGCCGCGACAGGAACCCGATACCTTACTCAATTGAGTACCGATATAATGCATCTTTTCGTATCATACTATCATAGATAACTGAGACGGAGAGGCTGCTGTAAAATAGGTAGAATACAACATGTAATACCAACATATACATAAGATATATGGGCTTCTAAGACCAAAATAACCACTCGTATATTGAACATAGGCCGACAAAGCCATACAATCTTTTACATACATGATATCTATCTATAAGCCTCTAAGGATACATAATTGTCATAAAGGTCGGGATGGAGCTCTACCATACCAAACAATACACATCTAAATCATACTAACCAAACGAGTAACTCCGTAGCAAATGGAGTGCACCAACATCATCTGCTGAGCTGATCGCCTACTTGGAGGACTCTTAACCTATCTATCGAGACCTGCAGGCATGAACGCATCATCCCCAAAGAAAAAGGGACGTTAGTATGTACCAAGTATGTAAGACACATAAATAAGTACGTAAAAGACATGGAAGAAATATAGAGTAAATGACTCAACCTGTAAGTCTGAATAATTCTATAAATCATGAAATACTTATAGTGTCATGCATATGCGTATGAATGTCATGTCATACATAGGTACATGTGTTCATAACATTATCATGCCTATAAGGGCATCCCATTATAATACCTCTGCCACTGTGGGCAAAATCATCAACATATACCAGCTGATCAGGTAGTGATGCGTATATAACACCATAACCTTTTCCATATCCCGTATATATATATATATATATAAAAAACTCCATCTGGTCATGGGTCAATGTGCATGTATAAATGCAAGAAATGTATATGAAATACATTAATAAAATATCTCGGTACATCATAAGACCATTAAGATTCTGATTAATATATATATATATATATATATATATATATATATATATATATATATATATATATATATATATATATATATATATATATAAAAACTCCATCTGGTCATGGGTCAATGTGCATGTATAAATGCACGAAATGTATATGAAATACATTAATAAAATATCTCGGTACATCATAAGACCATTAAGCCTCTGATTAATATCATGAAATATTCTTTACCAACTTACATATTTTTGAGACCCATGAACAAATGATAGAATAATATGACATACGGGAAATCAAGAACATAAGCAACTCTAATATTTTTATGAATAGATTCATTTATGGAAATTGTGCATTTACTCGTTTCGTTTGTACCGTATGGAGCATGCCAAAAGAAAGAAGTGATAGCCTTAACATACCTGAAACGATTCTCTTTTGCGGAAATACGTAATGACGGATCGAAGTAAGAAAAAATTTGTATGACATTCTTGAGAAAGATTGTACCAGACTTTTTTTTAATTAGTATAACACGTTGGATCTTGTAGCATTTCTCTCTGAAATTTCACGTTGAATCTTGTAAGGTTTCAGAGAAATTTTCACGTAAGATCATTGTTATTTCTCTTTTAGTTTTACAGAAATGTTATTTGCTTAACTTTGCAAAGTCTTGCACTTTTCCAAGAAAGAGATCAATCCATCTTCACGTGTAATCATGTTTTCACTTGGTCTAATGACTCATTTGTATACTCTTCCACCTTGGCTAAGCTTATGCCATGTGGCAATCCCAAAAAGGCTCGTATCCACTTAATACCATAATTATCTTCACCATTAATCAATTATCCACATAATTAAGAACTATTTCAAATTACTTAAAATACTATCCATTTTTAACATACTTATACACCTTACTATCATGGTCATATGGTCCCTTATATGGCACTAGCCCATAAATACCGAATAGTTTAGCTCAGGTCGTATTTTATTCCAACATGTAAAACTTCGAAAAAAATCATTTTGTTCAATTTTCCTACCTTCTCATCTTCACGAATTTACTCATCACTTGTTTAAAATAGCATAATGCTTATAATCTTAAAAATAATCCCATTCCCAAACTTACGTTGATTAACTTACGATGAAACTTTAACGTACAAAAAATGCGGGATGTAACAACTCACTTTCGAGCTTTCATTAATTTATTTATGGCGTACTTTCATGTACAAAAATATGGGGTGTAACACCCTGCATCCTCAGCACCCCATCATCTCCAATAGTCACATCTCTGGCATCACCGTGTTGAACCTTGTCCTTTAGGACAAGTAAATAAGGAGCATCATACTGGCGCTCTCTGATTGGATCAAATAAAGAAGACCAAGAAACCACATAGGCTAGAACCCGCCTGGGCTGCGAAACATCTAATCTCATGAACTGGTTGGCCAAAGCTTAAACATCAACTACAAAAGGTATCTCACAAACTAGAATGAATGCAAGACTACCATACTCATTACCTTCCTACTCAAGGCATCGGCCACCATATTAGCCTTTCCCGGATGATACAAAATAATAATATCATAGTCCTTTAGCATCTCCAACCATCTCCGCTGCCTCAAATTTAGATCCTTATATTTGAACAAGTGCTGGAGGCTATGTTGATCCGTAAATACCTCGCAAGACACATCATAGAGGTAGTGCCTCCAAATCTTCAACGTATGAACAATGGCAGCCAACTCCAAATCATGAATAGGGTAGTTCTTCTCATGAGGCTTCAACTAGCGCGAAGCATAAGTAGTCACTTTACCTTCCTACATCAAAACACACCCAATACCGATCTAAAAAGCATCACAATACGATGTATATGAACCAAAAAGTTGATAGTAGAACTAGAACTAGAGTTGTGGTCAAGGCAGTCTTAAGCTTCTTAAAGCTCTCCTCTCACTCATCCGACCACTTGAAAGGAGCACCATTTTGGGTGAATTTTATCAAGGGCGATGCAGTAGACAAGAAACCCTGCACATAGCGGCAATAATAACCAGTCAAACCAAGAAAGCTCCAAATCTCTATAGTTGAGGACAGTTTGGGCCAACTCTGAACCGCCTCTATCTTCTTTGGATCCACCTGAATACCTTCCTTGGATATGACGTTCCCCAAAATGCCACTGAACCGAGCCAAAACTCACACTTGGAGAACTTGGCATAAAACTTTTCCTCCCTCAACCGCTACAACACAATTCTTAAATGCTGGGCATGCTCCTCCTGGCTACGAGAGTACACAAGATATCATCAATGATACAATGACAAACGAGCCGAGATAAGGATAAAATACACTATTTATAAGATTCATGAACATTGTTAGGGAGTTGATCAACCTAAAAGACATCACAAGAAACTCATAATGATCATAACGGGTCCTGAAACTTATCTTACGAATATCCGAGTCTCGAATTATCACCTGGTGATACGACGATTTCAAATCAATCTTGGAGAACACCATCGCTCCCTGAAGTTGGTAAAATAGATCAACAATACGTGACAAAGGATACTTGTTCTTAATTGTGACTTTGTTCAATTGCCTATAATCAATGCATATTCTCATAGTGCAATCATTCTTCTTCACAAACAGAACAGGTGCAACCCAAGGCGATACACTAGGCCTAATAAACCCCCTTACCAAGGAGTTCCTGAAGCTGCTCGAAAACTCTTTCATCTCAGCAGGTGCCATACGGTACGGAGGAATAGAAATGAGCTGAGTGCCCGGCACCAAGTCAATACCAAAGCAAGTATCCCTTTCTGGTGGCATGCCCGACTGGTCTGCAGGAAACACATCCGGAAAATTTCTCACCACCGGAATAGAATAAATAGTAGGGTTATGAGCACCGACACTCCCTCACAAAATCCAAAGAAGATAAACAACCCTTCCCAACCATTTGCTGGGCCCTCAAGTAAGAAATTACTCTACTAGGAACATAATCTACTGAACGTCGCCACTAAATCCGTGGCAACCCCGGCATCGCCAACGTCATAGTCTTAGCGTGACAATCCAAAATAGAATGACATGGAGACAACCGATCCATACCTAATATCACATCAAAATCAACCATACTAAGCAGTAAGAGATCAACTCTAGTCTCCAATTCCTCAATAGTCACTACACATGATCGGTACACACGGTCCATGATAATAGTATCGTCCATCAGCATAGATACATGAATAGATGAAGCTAAAGACTCACAGTATTACACCCCAAATTCTCTTAAGTGAAAGTATGCCATAAATAAATAGATGAAAGCACAAAAATGAGATGTTACATCCCGCATTTTTGGATGTTAAATTTTCGTTGTAAGTTAATCGACGTAAGCTCGGAAATGAGATTATTTTGGAATTATAAGCATTATGCTATTTCAAACAAGGGAAAAGTAAATTCATGAAGGTGAACGGGTAAGTGAATCAAAGAAATGAGTTTCCTCAAAAGTCGCTATTTTGAAATAAAATATCGTCCGAGCTATAATACCTGGTATTTATGGACTAGTACCCTATAAGGTACCACATGATCATGATAGTAAGGTGTATAAGATTAATAGAGATAATTCTTAATTATGTGGATAATTTATTAATTAATGGTTAATGGGGAATTTATTTGTTAAATAAGATAATATTAATTAACTAAGTCTTTAAAGATAAGCAAGGAAAAGGAACATGGCAGCAAGCCACTTTCCAAACAAGTGACTCTTAGTCACTTTTGAGTAGGTGGCAGTCTAATTGATGATTAAAAAGACGCTTCATTCCTTAGATTTTGTATACAAAAGTACTACAATCAAAAACGTTAGCAATTATGACAAGTTTAGTTTCATAAGACATTGCAAGTTTGATTTCATGCTAATTCCAGTTCAAGACATCTCCAATCCAGACGCTAAAACTCCATCAAACAAACTTTCAACAAAATTCTTGCAACAAAACAATTCCGACGAAATTTCTTAGCATATTAGCAACGTGAGATTTTGTGATTCTAAGAAAGTATGGTGCAACCGTTTTCAAGAATATCATACGAATTTTTTCCTACTCCTGGTATGTTAAGTCTATCCCTTATTTCTTTTTTGCATGATCTATACAACACAAGTGAAACGAGAAAATGTACAACTTCCATAAATTACTCTATTCGTAGAAATGCTAGAGATGTATATATTCTTATTCTCCCACGTGTCATATTATTCTACCATCTGTTCATGGGTCTCAAAAATACGTAAGTTGGTAAAGCTTATTTCATGATATTAATCAGAGGCATAATGGTCTTATGACGTACCGAGAGATTTTATTAACGTATTTCATATTCATTTCATGCATTTATACATTCACATTGACCCGTGACCAGATGCCGTTATATATATATATATATATATATATATATATAGAGGATATGTGAAAGGTTATGGCGTTATATATACACTACCACCTGATCAGCTGGTATACATTGATAATTTTACCCACAGTGGCCGAGATGATATGATGGGATGCCCTCAGAGGCTTGATGATGTTATGGAACATGTACCTATGCAAGACATGACATTCATACACATATGCATGACACTATAATTTTTCATGAATTACAGAGTTATCCACACTTACAAGTTGAGTTATTTACTCTATATTTTCTTTTATGTTTGTTATGTACTTATTTATGTACCTTAAATACTTGGTACATTATTTATACTGACGTCCATTTTGACTCGGAACGCTGTGTTTCATACCCGCAGGTCCAGATAGACAGGTCGAGAGCCTTCCAAGTAGGCTATCAGCTCAGCGGAAGATGTTGATATGCTCCATTTGCTTCGGAGTTGCTTGTTTGGTTAGTATAATTTAGATGTGTATTATTTGGTATGGAGAGACTCTGTCCCGACTTTTGTGAAAATTATCTATTCTTAGAGGCTTGTAGACAGATATCATGTACGTAAAAGTGTATGGTCTTGTTGGACTATGTTCAGTATACGAGTAGTTATTTTGGTCTTATAGGCATGTATGTCTTATGTAAAAGTTAGTATCACATATTGTATTATACTATCTCACAGCAGCCTTCTGTATCAGTTATCCATGATAGTATGATATGACAATATATATTATGTTGATATTTAATTGAGTAAGGTATCGGGTGCCCGTCGTGACCCATCGATTTGGGTCGTGACACACGGGGCATATCCAAATAATGAGAAAAATATGATGATACATATAAATAGGTGGAACCAGCATCAAATAATACAAAAGCATATCGATGACATACTAAGATAATACCTATGATCACTATGTCTAAAGCAATAACATCTGGTCTGGCAAGGAGTGCATGAAATAAGACTAACCACCACTTGATCGACCTTCCCCTCTAGGGCGATCCCCTAGCTGACTAATCTTCCCCCCGAGCTGGGTGGGTGGGTGACGAAGTAACTGGTGCTGATGTTGTAGGCCGCTCCTCAGCTGAGCTAGACCTCCCATTATGCGGGGACACTGCCTCCTAATATGACAAAACTCTCCATACTCGTAGCAACTTCCCGGTCTGGTGGTGGGGACTAAAGGGAGCCCCGAGCACGGGGATAATTGGTAGAAGGACCTGGCATAGATGAGACCTGAACCGGTGGAGCATGGGACGAACTTTGAGCTGGTAAGGCATTGAGAGATGACTGGCCTTGATGAGAACAATGCGACCCATGACTAGATGATGCATCACGGTAAATCGGACGAGCAGTCTGAGTATGCCTATAGAGGCGACCCCTGCCATGGTGGAATTGACCTCCATAAGGAACACCACTAAAACCACCTAATTCACAAGACCTCTTGGCCTCCTTCTCAACCCGCTCCTGACTGCGGACAATCTCTATATGACGAGCAATGTCAACAAGCTTATCGAAAGTAGCACCAAATACCCTCTCTCTTGTCATAAGCAACCACAGCTGAAATTTTAGGCCATCAATGAACCTCCTGATGCTCTCCCTATCAGTGGAACTAAGAAAATTGCATGACGGGCTAACTCATAAAACCTCATCTCATACTGCATCACATACATGTCATCCTAATGTAACTACTCAAACTATCTATGCAACTCCTCTCAGCGAGACTGTGACACAAACTTCTCCATTAAGAGAACGGAGAACTCCTGCCAAGTAAGTGGTGCTCATAAGCTTCCCACCAACTAAAGGCAGCTCCAATAAATTGTAAAAAGTAGTAAACGAGACACTACTGGTTTCCAGAATACCTGCTACCAGGAGAATACTTTGACATCTATCCAAGAAACTATAGGCACCTCTGACTCTACCCCGCTGAAAGATTGAGGCTGGAGTCTACCAAACCTTTATAGACTCTGCAGCTCATCATCAGTAATAACAGGTGTTTACATTGAAAATTGTAATAACAATTAGATTTAATTTTATGATTCTAAAAATATATGATCTATTTTTATGCTAGTTGTTTAGGAAATAGATGCTAAGGGTAAAGGATTAGAAAATAGAATAAGAGCGTGTAGATATCTTGATAATCAAACCAAATAGTTGAAAATCGGGACCTCGAGCTTGCGCATACAGAGTCTCTAGGTTTAGTCAGATGCCTTGGTAAAGGTAGCCGATGGAGGATTAACAGTTATGGTAGCCTTAATGGAAGCCTTTTATGACCAATAATCAGTAATAAATGAAGAACAATAAATAGAATACTATGAATATAAGTAATAAATGTAAGTAGTGAAATCAAGAGAATATGTTAAGTTAGAGGGTAGAGAGAATGTTCTTGTATTGAATGTAGTGTGTTCTCTAAAGAATAACAAGGGGAATCCCAATATAGTACATGTGCATTTATTATAAAGAAACATAGCTGGTACAACTATTTACTAGTCCGGTACAGGCTAGTACTATTCTTGCAGATATTGTCAGCTTTGGTAACGTGTCTTGGGAACTTCTCGCTTATCCATGTTAGCCACCAGCTTGTGCTGCCCCGAGGTCGAGCATAGGGGACCCCTGGGGTCGAAATTCAAACTGTACCTCGAGGCTTTTGGAGGTAGGCCGTGGATTGTCATAACGGTCACAAAATTGGGCTCTCTAATTTTAGTCGTATACAGATAGTCCAGTGTTTCTTAGAGTGAGAATGATAAGAAACGGTCTCGAACCCTTATCTCTCTGATACTTCTATCACATCATTAGTTTACACCTTGTTGAGCGATTGATTGTGACGAATAGGATGCCCATATGGTCACGTCCATTCAATCCTCAAACCTTCACAAATAGTCACTGAGTGAGAGTTTTCTTGAACTCAAGCGACCTCGAAAACTTACTTTGAACTTAAAATGAAGATGGCCCTAAGGCGTTTATAAATGGCCCCTGAGCTAAAGTAACTGAGAGAGCATTTAAGTTGATCTGAAGGTGAAGACAACGTTGAGGCTTTATTAACACTTTTCAAGAGAGAACTGACTTGGGCTCAGGTAGACCGGGGGCCCAAGAATCTGGTAAATGACCTGTACTTATAATAGCAGAGATTATCGAGATAGGGTATTATATCAGCGCTAGGTTCGCCCGGATATATCCTTAGAGCTCATAGTTATATTGATAGAGAGCCTCAAGATTAGGCACCATCTCGAGGCTAGATCAATTTTGATGGCTCCTTAGAGCCCATCATTATGGTAGCAGAGGTCCTCGAGATCGGTCACCATCTTGAGGTTAGATTGACACGGGGATTTTTGACCCTCGAACAATGTAAGACAGAGTCATCTGTATGGCATGGCCATGAAGTGATCAGGACTGTCCCGCCAGTACATTTCCCTAAAAATGATAATGGCCTAGTTAGAATTAATAGGCCTTTAGAGTAGGCGGACAATCGCCACTTGCTCTGTATATGAGTTTTCTTTCCTCTCATTTGATGACTTCAATTGTCCTTCCTGTATATTTCTCCTTCCTTGCATCAGCTCTTTCATTATTTTAATTCAAAGTTTCCGACTAAGTTTTCACTTCCCTTCTCCTGTTTTACCATACTTATGGCTGCTATGCCCAAACTCGCTTATCAAGAAGAGGAGAGTTCCGCCTCTACTTCCCGCGTACACCGTCAGCATTCAGCGAGCTAACCTCGGGATGTTTTTTCTCATGGAGGGACTTTTTGTTGGAGAGACCTCCCAATGTTAAGGGCCATTAGGAGCATGCATCAAGGTCTATTTCATCAATAGGAGAGAAATACCTCCAGGTAGTAAGGAGAGACTGCGGATGGGGAGAAAAGATGGTACTGCAGGTACTTCCTTGGGAGAGAACATCATGGCTCATGAATGGTACCCGTTCACGTTGCGCCCTCTTGATAGAGTCATGCTTGACTTCTGTCGAAGATATCGGTCTGCCCTGGTGCAGCTTCACCCTGGAGGATAGTATTGATGGTGAGGTTATTTGTGAAGGAAGCCTATGGAGTTCCTGCCATTTCCAAGAAATGGGATTTCACACATAAGTGGTACATTTGTGTTTTTATCATTTTATTCATGCTGGAGTCTAACTCCGTAAAGATGCCTTCCTTCTATTTTCTTTATTGCAGTAATCCCGTGGATGTCATGCGAGGTCCCTGATCTTGGGGATTGGACTTGGAAGCTAGCAACTCAAACGACCTACGATGGGCGTAAGTGGCAAAATCTATCGAAGGGTAGATGGGAGGAAAAATAGCACAGTATGTGCTATATGGTTTATTCCCTTTGAAAGGTATTTTCTTTCAAGTGTGCTGGCTTTGTGATTGTAGTTATGCGAGGATTCCCTAAGATGAGACCATACCCCCCCTGGAGAGTAGGAAGGATCGTCGACTTCGGAGCCGAGGAATAATAATAAATAGAAGGAATCCTTGAAGGGCGAAGGAGCCCATAACGATGCAAGCCCTGCTCGGAGGCTCAAAGGAGATGCACCAGCTGAGCCTACAGCATACGAGGCTTCTAGCCCCGACGAAATGGTTCTTCCTTTTGCGGGCGTCATCTTTTCTCGTTGAAGGTACTTCGAGGGATAAATATTTTCTGCCACCTTCTTTTTCACCCGCCGAAGGTACTTTGAGGGAAATTCGACGCCAGGGGCTGCCTAAATCAAGCAGTGTGCTTCTTTTTTATAGGAATTTGGCAAGCTCAAGTCTGACTTGCTCCGCCGTGAATCCAGGTTCCGAAAAGCCTTGGATGGGGAGAAATACCTCAGGCTTCTTTGTGATAAAAGGGGCAAGAGAGTTGGAATACCAACGGTACGAGGCGAGTTGAAGCCGAAACTATAAGGGCTGCCTCGAGAGACAAGTACCTTTTGTTTTAAGGGGATTTGTGTTTCTTCTTTTGGAACACCTTTGGGGTGGAGTTGGTCGGGACAAACATGAGTGTAATGAGCTAAAGGCTCAGATAGATACCCAAGTTACGGCCAAGAAGAATAGGCTTCTATCCTCGAGATGCAACTCCAGAATGTTCGTAAAAATGACTCGATCCAGACGAGCAAGATTGCAAGGATCGAGTTCGACCTTTTGAATATGAAGGCCGAGGTCGTAGACATCGGGGCTAAAGCCAAAGAGATTCGAGCTAAGGCTAATAAAAAGTTGGTTATATATTTAAAAGACGTTGCAGATGCTCGAGCTAAGCTGAGAGGGGCTTCCAATCTAGAGAGCAGAAGTAATGAATATGCCCGGTGGACGGAGCAAAATCCTCAAGGAACCCCATGCTAAAGGCTTCGATCTCTATGGAGAGATAGAGTAGGCCAAGGCAGATGAATATGATGCCAAGTTCCTCCTATCCGATGCCGAAGATAATGAGGAAGAGGCTGATGGGCCGCAGCCCAAGGGGGGAACGTAGACTAGGCCTTTCCTTACTGATCCTGCATATAGTGTTCTTAGAGAACTTTGTAAGTGCAGCCTTGCATTGTTTCATATGTCCGTGTATGGCTGTGCATAATTTGGTAAATACCAAATTCCCAAACCGAAACCAAAAATTTTGGTATTTGTTATACGGTATTTTAGTATTTGGTATGGTATTTGGTTTAAGTTTTTAAAAAAATTGGTATTAGGTATGGTATTTTGTATTTTATAATATATATTATATTACACAAAACACATATTATCAATTATAACATAAATATAAAAGATCTATAATTTAACTTTCCTATATTCTCTAAGTTCATCAATTAACTCTAAACAAGTAACAAGACATTTCTAATGATCAAATATTTTTTTGTGTACAATTTTCTCTATTTGGGTCGATATTTGCTAGTTTTGGATAAAATTTTTGTCAACAAATATTTTTAGTTTTGTATTTTTGAGTATTTTAATTAATAATATTAGAGTCTATGGCTCAATGCACTAGTTAGTATTCAAACCGAATAAACCGAAGTTACCGAACCGAATAAACCGAAACTAAAAGGAGAAAAACTGAACCATACCGAATTTAATTAGGTACGGTTTTGGTATAGAATTTTAAGAAATCAAATATCGAAAATACCGAATCGAAATATTTAAATACCGTACCGTACCGACCGACGAACACCCCTACGTGCGTGTGTGTAAAGAAACCTTTTGGTTTTCTCCTTCCATGAATTTCTTTTTGCCTGCATATGTCTTTTTTTTATACGTTAGTCGATGATTGGATAGGTGAATTGGATTTCGAGTAGTGACCTCAGGTGTATAGTTTAGCCTTGAGGCTTGTTAGGCTAGCCCGTAGGCTTTTGCGTAGTTGGTCAGTACGACCTCTGATCTAAGCTAGCGACAAGGTCTCTTATGCATTTAGGTCGGTACGACCTCTGATCTATGCTGGCGACAAGGGCTCTTACGTATTTAGGTCAGTACGACCTCTTATCTATGCTTGTGACAAGAGCTCTTATGCATTTAGGCCGATATGACCTTCAGTTTAAGCTGGCGATAGTGGCTCTTATGCGTTAGGTCGGTACGACCTTTTAATTTAGGCTGGCAAAAATGGCTCTTACATATTTTCCCTTAGGCATTTTTTAGTTAACTGTTTCGGGCCCAGTCTTCGAGCCAGATTTCAGCTTGAGCTTATTGACCCTCAAGTTAGCCGACCCTTAGGCTCCTACACGTTAGGTTGGTATGGCTTTTAATATGGACTGGCTATGATGGCTCTTATGCATTGGGTTGTTACAACCTTTTACATAGGCTGACGACAGTGGCTCTTACGCATTAGGGTCCGTACGACCTTTTACATGGGCTGGAAATAGTGGCTCTTACGAATTAGGGTCGGTATGACCTCTAATATAGGCTTTATTTTTCCATCATTAAGGACTTTCTGAAATTGTTTTTTGCCTGACTCTTCGATGGTTCGGTGGAACCTCGATTGTGAGTTGTTATGTGGCGATGATCGAGCACCTCGGGAGATTTTGCTCGGTAGCTGAGTGTTTTAAAGCCTATAGTTTTGGAGCTAACTTGGTCAAAGCTCTAGCCTATATCGAGGGTAGCCTATTTAATAGGTTCTTTTTGAAGTAATTTTGAAGTAATTGAAGGCCTGTGATATTATAGCGACAGTCGGGCATCCCCGAGTCGTGTTAGTTTTGTTGGTACAGCCTTGTGAGTGTAGTCATTTTGTTTGGCCGGAGCCTTTTAGTCTTCAAGTGAAGTAATTTCAGTGTCTATATTGAGAGTATGCCTTTTTAGGGGTATTACAAGTTTGATATATGGCCTTGTTTAAGATTGGGTTTATGCCTTTTGTAAGGACTTATAAATTTGAACATGCCTTACTTGAGGTCTTACAGTTTTGGTTGCTTGGTACAAGTATGGTTCATGCCTTACTTGAGGTCTTACAGTGTTGTTACTTGGTACAAGTATAATTCATGCCTTTCTTGAGGTCTTACAAATATTTTTGTTGCATTATATAGGTCTTAGGAGGGCGAGGTTGCCCATATGGGATCTTATGGCCTCGGGTTTTTATAAGTCGATGGGATGGCAATTGGCGACGGTCCCTGAGACATTGAAAGTTTTCTTGGTTTTGGAACTATTTTTGTAGACTTGATGCTGCCTTGTTAAGGGCTTATAAGTTTGAAGCTTCCACCCCGGAGGTCAGACGGCTTCAATTTTTTGACGCCAGTCCCCGAGTGTTCGGGACCTTTTTTGGCCTGGGAGCCATTTTTGTAAACTTGATGTTGCCTTATTGAGGGCTTACAAATTTGAGACCCGGAGGTTATATGCCTTTGGGTTTTTTATGATAGTCGGCTTACAAGTTCGAGACCCGGAGGTCATATGGCTTCGAGTTTTTAATGCTAGTCCTTGGGTGTTCGGATAATTTTGGCTCTGAAGTCATTTCTGTAAACTTGATATTGTCTTATTAAGGGCTTACGAGTTTGAGACCCGAAGGTCATACGGCTTTGAGTTTTTGACGCCAATCGCCGAGTGTTCGGGACAATTTTGGCTCTGAAGCCGTTTCTATGAACTTTATGTTGCCTTATTGAGGGCTTACGAGTTCGAGAACCAGAGGTCGTCTGGCTTTGAGTTTTTGATGCAAGTCCCCGAGTGTTCGGGAAAATTTTGGCTCTGAAGCCGTTTCTGTAAACTTGATGTTGCCTTATTGAGTGCTTACGAGTTCAAGACCCAGAATCTTATGGCTTCAAGTTTTTTATGCAGTCGATGAGTGTTTAGGGACTTTTTTTTGCTCTGGTGCCATTTTTGTAAACTTCTTCTAAAACATAGAATGCCTTTGTTAGAGAGGAATGTATTCTTTGTTTACTTGGTACAAGTAAACATGTTTTTGCTGTCAGGGGTTTGATTATTCTATGTGGACACGGTTCGTTCGACCGTTGGTCCTGGTACATCATTTTCTTATTGAGGCCCCATTTAGCATATCTTGGCTTCTCCGAGGTGGTTGCCTTCCGGGGGATGCCCCCCAGTATTCGGGGTTGATTAAAGAGAAGCCTCGAATACTTGTTGAGTCTTCCTTAGGT
Source organism: Nicotiana glauca (assembly GCA_026770625.1). Taxonomy (NCBI): domain Eukaryota; kingdom Viridiplantae; phylum Streptophyta; class Magnoliopsida; order Solanales; family Solanaceae; genus Nicotiana; species Nicotiana glauca. Next base: position 220,915 of record MU756132.1, on the reverse strand, counting down.
AGCATATGGACATTGCCTCGTTAAAAACCTTACTGGTAAAACCCTTCTTGGGATAAAACGCGGTCGGAGGAAAAGAGTGCGACGCATGCTTTTGAGACCTAAGGCCTTCATTCTTTTAGCAGTAATAACGTTTGAGTATTAATATGTTCCAATTGCTCGGGAGCTGCTTTCATCCATGGGGCCGAGTTTGTAGGACCCTTTGCCAACTACACTGAGGATGCAGTATGGTCCTTCCAAGTTTTGACATAGCTTTCCTTCATTGGGGTTTGGAGTATTCAAGGTGACCTTCCTTAGGACTAAGTTCCCAATTGCAAAATTTCGGAGATTCGTTCTTCTGTTGTAGTATCTTTTGATTCTCTGCTTTTGTGCGGCCATTCGAACCAGCGAGGTTTCTTACTTTTTATCCAGTAGTTCGAGAGCAGCAGTCATAGCCTCATTATTTGAGCTCTCGGTGACATGTTGGAATTTGGCGGTTGGTTTTCCAACCTCAACTGGTTTCAAAACTTCGGATCCATATACTAGAGAGAAAGGCGTTTCCTCAATGCTTGATTTTAGAGTTGTGCGATATGCCCATAGTACTTCGGTTAATATTTCTCTCCATCTTCCCTTTGAACTTTCCTACTTCTTTTTTAGATTCTGAAAGGTGGTTTTGTTCATGGATTCGGCATGGCCTTTTGCACACAGGTGATAGGGCGTCGATGGGATTGTTTTGATCTTGTGATCCTCGAGGAACTGAGTCACTTTGCTTCCAATGAATTTCTTCCCGTTATCACACGTTATCTCGGAAGGAATTCCAAATTGGCATATGATATGGCCCCAAATGAAATTAATGACTTCTTTTTCCTTTATTTTTTTGATGGCCAGCACTCAACCTATTTCGAGAAGTAGTCAGTCATAAATAAAATAAATCTAGCTTTACCTGGCACCATTGGTAGAGGTCCGACGATGTTCGTTCCCTATTTCATGAACGGCCATGGCGACAAAACTGAATGTAATTGTTTACTAGGTTGGTGAATCATTGGGGCAAATCTTTGGCATTTGTCGTATTTACGGACGAACTCTTTGGTGTCCTTCTCCATGCTATTCCAATAGTAGCCTGCCCTGATTATTTTTTGAATTAAGGAGTCGGCACCAGAATAATTGCCGCAAGTGCCCTCGTGGATCTCTTGGAGTACATATTCTGTATCTCCCAAACCCAGGCGTACTGCTAGAGGTCCATCAAAAGTTCTTCTGTAAAGAGTTCTGCTTTCGTCAAACGAGAATCGAGTTGCTTTGGTTCGCATGGCCCTCGACTCTTTCGGGTCTGTGGGTAGCTTCCTGCTCTCTAAATAATCAATATATTTGTTTCTCCAATCCCATGTTAGTCTAGTGGAGTTGATCTCAGTGCGGCCTTCCTTGATCACTGACTTGGACAGTTGAACAACAAATCCGGGGAGTATGTTAACTTCCTCGACAGACGATGCTAGGTTTGTGAGTGCATCAGCTTCGATATTCTTCTCTCCGGGTATGTGGACCGGGGTCCATTCTTTGAATCAGTGCAATGTCCCCGTTTTACCACCAGGAGGGAATCACACTTTGCTTCAATGACCTCAGCTCCAAGGCCTTTGGCCAATTCCAAACCTGCAATCATAGCCTCATACTCGGCTTCATTGTTAGTTAACCTTATGGTTTTAATAGATTTTCTAATCACGCTAACGTTAGGTGGCTTTAGGACTATGCCGAGCCTGGATCCTCTTACATTCGAGGCATCATCGGTGAACAGGGTCCTATCCTGGAGGATTTGCCCATTTTTAGCAAAAGTTCTTTCTGGACCTCGGGTACGAGAGAAGGAGTAAAGTCGGATACAAAGTTTGCCAAAATTTGAGACTTTATAACTATTCGGAGCTGATACTCGATACCATATCCCCTAAGTTCGATGGCCTATTTGGACAGTCGACCCGATAATTTAGGTTTATGCAATATACTTCGAAGGGGATACGTTCTTAAAATGCAAATATGGTGGCATTGGAAGTAAGGTTTTAATTTTTGAGATGCACTTATTAATGCAAGGGCTAGTTTTTCAAGGTATGATACTTGGTTTCGGCATCACCCAGGGTCCAGCTTACATAATAAATAGGGAATTGCGTACCTTGTTCTTCTTGGACCAGCACACCACTTACCGCTATCTCAGATACGGCCAGGTATAAATACAATGTCTCGTCCTCTTTTGGGGGGGGGGATAGATCAAAGCCGGGCTTGTCAGGTATCGCTTCAACTCCTCCAAGGTATGTTAGCATTCTGCAGTCCATTCGAAGTTGTTTTTCTTTTATAGCAAGGAGAAGAAATCATGACTCCTGTTCGATGACCTTGATATAAATCGGCCCAAGGCTGCTATCCACCCGGTCAGCCGTTGTACTGCCTTTACATTATTTACCACCATAATTTCTTCAATGGCTTTGATTTTATCGGGGCTGATCTCGATTCCTCTATTCGATACCATGAAACCTAAGAATTTTCCCAATCCTACCTCGAAGACGCACTTCTCGGGATTGAGTTTCATGTTGTAGCTTCTGAGGATGTCGAATGTTTCCTGCAAATCAGTCAAATGGTCCTCTGCGCAAAGGGACTTAACTAGTATATCATCAATATACACTTCCATGGACTTGCCTATTTAATGTTCAAACATCTTATTAACCAGGCGTTGATATGTGGCTCCAGCATTTTTTAGCCCGAAGGCCATTACATTGTTATAGTACGTACCGTACTTTGTGATGAATAAAGTCTTTTCTCTATCTTTAGGGTTAATCTGAATTTGATTGAGGGTTTCACATCCGGCCGTGGTGTCGATCAAGCGGTCGATGTTAGGCAGTGGAAACGAGTCCTTTGGGCACGCCCTGTTTAGATTTTTATAATCTACGCAAATTCTTAGTTTTTTTTGCTTTTTCGGAACTATCACCACATTGGCCAGCCATTCTAGACATTTTACTTCCCTAATAGACCCTATTTTGAGGAGCTTAGTTACCCCGTCCTTGATGAATGCATGATTTATCTCGGACTGTGGTCTCCTTTTTTGTTTCACCGGTTTACACCTGGGGTCGACACTTAGTCGATGGGTAGTTATCTCTGGTGGGATCCCTGTTATGTCTAAATGGGACCAAGAAAAGCAATCCATGTTGTTAATAAGGAATTGAATGAGTTTTTTCTTGAGTTCGGGGGTTAATCCCATTCCCAGGTATACCTTCCGATCTGGGAGATGCTCGATCAATACGGCTTGCTCCAGTTCTTCAACAGTGGACTTTGTTGCATCCGATTCTTCAAGGGCAATGAAGGTTCTGGGAGTTAGGAAATCCTCTTCATTATCCTCGGGGGTTTGTTGGATTTCCAACTCTTCCGAGGTAGAATTCAATACCTTTTCATAGACCATGAACATTTCTTTTGCCACATGTTGCTCCCCATACACCATTTTTATTTCATTCTTTGTTGGAAACTTCATCATTTGATGCAGGGTAAATGGTATCGCCTTCATGTTATGTATCCATGGCCTACAGAGCGAGGCATTGTACCTCGTGTCACCTTTAATGACGTGAAACCTGGTATCTTGAACTGCATCATATATGTTAATTGGGAGGGTGATCTCTCCCTTTATTGTTTCACTAGCAATATTGAAGTCGTTGAGGATTCGAGTGGTAGGTATGACCTGATCAAGTAATCCAAGCTGTTCTACCACCGTCGACCTAATCACATTGGCCTAGCTACCTGGATCCACGAGTACACGTTTAATTTGGTATTATTTAAGAGAAACGTGATTACCAGAGCATCGTTGTGCGGATGAGACAGAGTCTCAAAGTCTTCTTCACTGAATGCAAGGATGTCCTCAAATACCCGGCCCCAAATTTGCCCTAGCATTGCCGCAGAAACTATTGTACGCTTGATTCCAGGCACTTGGGGAACGTCGGTCCCGCCGATAATCATATGAATGATGAGCTGAGGTTTTCCCACTTCGCTTCCCCTATTTTTTCTCTTTCTTCCCGGGTGAGGTTTTTTCGAGTGTCCAGTTGATTTTCTCAGTGTATACTCCTGTAGATATGGGAAATTATGCCAATGCGTTGAGTGTTGTGTGAGACCATATAGATGGGAATCAGTTCTGGTGCGACCTCAGGGTTTTGTGGTGGTACACCATTACTTGGAATAGCTGTACCATACTCTTTATGGTCTTCGAGGCCGTTGTTGTCATATGCGTTTACCGAGTTAGACATTTTGACCTGAAATCAAAAATCTTGGACAAGAATAAGTGTGAAAGATAACTTGTGTTACGTAGTGAACCAGAAAGAAAATAATCACTATTATTTTTAGCTCCACGGTGGGCGCCAAAACTGTTTACCTTGAAAATGGTAATAGCAATTAGATTTGATTTTGTGGTTCTAAAAATATGTGATCTATTTTTATGCTAGTTGTTTAAGCAATAGACACTAAGTGGAGGATTAGAAGATAGAATAAAAGCTTGTAGATAGCTTGATAATCAAACCGAATAGTTGAAAATCGGGACCTCGAGCTTGCGTATATGGGGTCTAAAGATTGAGTTGGATGCCTCGCTAAAGGCAGTCGATGGAGGATTAATAGTTATGGAAGCCTTGATGGTAGCCTTTTATGACCAATAATGAGCAATAAATGAAGAAAATAAATAGAACACTATGAATATAAACAATAAATATAAGTAGTAAAATCAAGAGAATATGTTAAGTTAGAGAGCAGAGAGGATGTTCTTCTCTAAAGAATAACAAGGATCCCCTTTATATAGGAGAGGGAATCCTAATATAGTACATGTGCATTTATTACAAAGAAACATAACTGGTACAACTATTTACTGGTTCGGTACATGCTAGAACTATTCTTGTAGATATTGGCAGCTTTGGTAACGTGTCTTGGGAACTTCCCGCTTATCCATGTTAGATACAAGCTTGTGCTGCCCCGAGGTCGAGCATAGGGGACCCCCGGGGTCGAACTTCGAACTGTACCTCGAGGCTTTTGGAAGCGGGCCATGGATTCTCATAACCGTCACAAAATTGGGCTCTTCAATAGGAGCCACATGGGCTGAAGTAGTTTCTACCGGTTGGGCTGGTAGTGACCCCGATGAATGGATTCCCCACATCACCTACTCGGGTGTATGGGCGACAGGAGTCTGAGTACCTCCTTAAAAGTAGGAATTTTGACTAATTTTTTGCACTCTTTTACTTTCGTTTTAGCTCAAAGTTGATTAAAGGTATTCCTGAAAACTAATGAAATGTGCTTTCTTGTAGGAATGCTGGAATATGAGCTAAAGAGATGAAAATCAACTCAAGAAGGAGGAATTTTGGACAAGGATCAAAACAAGGCTAAAAGAGCAAAATGCGGACCGCAAAATATTGAGTGCGGCTGCAGAACATGAGGCAACCTCTGACAAAATTCCCATGCAAAATGCGGACCGTACAATTATTGTGTGGTCGCGCAAGATGAGGTTCAGAGAGATAAATTTTAGGGCCATGAAGAAGTGTGGACTGTACCATTATAGTGCAGTCGTAGAATCAAGAGCGCGGACACACTCAAAAATGTGCGATCCACTCAAGTTCCCCATGTCAAAGCCCAAGGTCAAAAAATGTAGACCATACCATTATTGTGTGGCCGCACTAAAAAATGTGCGTTCCGTAGAAGCTGAAGAAGTGCGATCGCAACCCAGAATTGTGCGGCTGCAGAAGTCCAACCTATCAAGCCAAGTCTCATTATGTGGAGTACACACATAATTGTGCGGGCGAAAAACCTCCGCAGGGGAAATTTTGTCCGATAAATTTAGCTGGGTATAAATAAATCTTTTTGTCATTTTAGGTTAAGTTTGGTGCACCTGAGAATAGATAGCCATTTTTCTTTAATGTATTGTGTAACTTTGTAATAGTTTAACATTTTAACATTAGATTTTCTTCCCCTTAATCATCTATTATAAATTATATCTTTGTTTTTTCTTTAATTTCTTCATTTTCCATGAGTAGCTAAACCCTTAGCTCGGGTTGTGACCCTACTCTAGTATGTGTACTTAATGGGTGATTGATTTAGGACTTATTTATGATTGGGTACTGATATTTGGCCTAGTTCTTGCTTGAAGTTGAGAATTGATGGTTGCAAATATGGATTCATGCCTAATTGACTTAATCTCTATTTGAGAAAGAGAGACTAAGTCTAGGAAAACTTGTCTAACAAGGAATTGGGGTGAACTCAAGAAATTGATAGCCCCAATTAAAGGATTGAATCTAGAGATAGTAAGACCCTACTTGAGCACCTATCACTTGTTTCGTGAAATACCAATTTGGATTTGAGAAAACCAAATTGGGCAAAATACTCAAACTACTGAGAGATATAGGGTGAGTAACTGCGTGTTATTGCTATATTGTATCCCGATCAGCCAAACATGCCCTAAAGCTCTCAATCCGTTAAGTAACCATCTAGGAGGAAGTTACAACCCTAGATCTTTTATAACTTGAAAAAAAATAATAACAAATACATTATCTATTAGCTTTTCAATTACAATTATTAGCACACAACTAGAAGTAGAAAAGAAACAACAGAATAAGTGGAAGTGCAATCTTGGGAACATCATACACTAGACTAGGTATATACCTAATCCCACATAAAGCTCTCTGCGGAATCGACCCTAACTCGCGTTGGGTATTTATAATTGCATTGACTGCCTCACAATCCCAATTAGTGGTGTGAGTTTGGGCGATATGAATTTTTGGTGCCGTTTTCGGGGAGCTAAAAAATGGATTTAGCTATATATCTTCAACGCCTTGCCAAGAAAAATGGCGAGAAGAAATTCAAAAAGTTTGTTGATATGATGAAGAGTTTGTCTATTAATGTGTCGTTGGTTGAGGCATTGGAACAAATTCCGGGATATGCAAAGTTCATGAAGTACTTGGTAACCAAGAACAGATCGATGAATTGTGAAACGATAAATATGACATGTCAAGTGAGTGCAATTGTGCACTCTATGGTTCCTAAATTGGAAGATCCCTGCGCTTTCACAATCCCATGTCCAATTGGAAGCACCGACTTTGCCAAAGCTTCATATCACCTTGGGGCGAGTATCAACTTGATCCCTATTCAGTGTGAAAAACTTTAGGAATTAGGCAACCAAGACCCACATCCATGAGGTTACAAATGGTGGATCATACAATAAAGAGACCTTTGGGGATTATTGATAATGTGTTGGTTCGTGTTGACAAGTTCATACTCCCAGCGAACTTCGTGATTCTTGATTGTGAAGTGGACTATGAGGTACCTATTATCTTGGGATAGACCTTTCATTGCTATGGGGAAGGCTCTTGTTGATGTGGAAGTCAATGATCTCACTTTCCAGGTGGGTGATGAAAAGGTGGTTTTCCATGTATGCAAATCTATGAGGAAATCGAATATCAATGAAGTTTGTTCATTTGTGGATTTAGTTACTGATAGATAATTGATGATGATAGAGCCACAATGAATTTTGATGTTTTGATCAACCTTAATTATGATAAGGAGAAAGAAGACTATGTAAAGTGTGTGAATGCAGTGCAAGGAATGGGGTCGCACACTTATGAGCCCCGTAAAATATCCTTAGATCTTGAAAAGCGGAAGATTCCTCCAACAAAGCCCTCAGTGGAGGAGCCTCCCTCTTTGGAGTTAAAACCAGTGCTTCTGCATCTTAGGTATGAGTTCTTTGGACCTTCTTCTAATTTAGCGGTTATTGTTTCATCTTTTTTGAATAACATGCAGGTAGAGTCCACATTGGAGGTGCTACAAAGGGAGAAAAGTGCAATTGGATGGACATTGGCGGATATCCGAGGCATAAGCCCCTCCTTTTGCATGCACAAGATTATTTTGGAGAAGGGTTCCAACCCCTCCGTTTAACATAAAAGGAGGCTAAATGAAGCAATGCAAGAGGTGGTCAAGAAGGAGATCATAAAGTGGTTGGATGCCGGGGTTGTTTGCCCCATTTTTCCAATAGTTCATGGACTTCTCCGGTGCAATGTATCCTAAATAAAGGGGGCATGATTGTGCTTACCAATGATAAGAACGAGTTGATTTCTACAAGAACGATGACCGGATAGAGGGTGTGTATGTACTATTGCTAGCTCAACAAATTTGCAAGAAAAGATCATTTTCCATTTCCCTTCCTTGATCAAATTCTTGATAGGTTGGCCGGTCATGCTTACTATTGTTTCCTCGATGGGTATTCTGGCTACAATCAAATTTTTATTGCTTTGGAGGATCAACAAAATACCACTTTCACATGTCCCTATGGTACTTGCACATTCTCACGGATACCATTTGGGTTTTGTAATGTACCAACGACTTTTCAATAGTGTATGATAGTTGTTTTCTCCAACATAGTGGAGGATATTCTTGAGTTCTTCATGGATGACTTTTCCATGGTTAGGAATACTTTTGATGATATCTTGAACAATTTGGATAAGGTCTTGGAAAGATGTGAGGAGACGAACTTGGTATTAAATTGGGAGAAATGTCACTTTATGGTTGAGGAAGGCATTGTCCTTGGCCATAAATTTTCAAAGATTGGTATTGAGGTTGACAAGGCCAAAATTGAGGTGATCTCCAAACTCCCTCCACCTACATTTGCGAAGGGGGAGAGGATCCTCTTGGGTCATGCGAGGTTCTATCACCGATTCATGAAGGATTTTTCCAAAGTGGTGTACCCTTTGTGTAAGCTTTTGGAGAAGGATGCCAAGTTCTATTTAATGAAGATTATATGAAGGCATTCTAATTGCTCAAGTTCAAGTTGACTACTACTCCTATTATCACCGCACCAGATTGGAGCTTGCCTTTTGAGCTCATATGTGACGCAAGTGACATGGCTGTTGGAGCGATATTGGGGCAATGTATCAACAAAATCTTCCATCCGGTCTACTATGCTATCAAGACCATGAATGATGCCCAAGTCAATTACAAAATGACCGAAAAAGAGCTATTTTCTATTATCTTTACTATGGAGAAGTTTTGCCCGTACTTTATGGGTACAAAGGTGATTGTCCACACCGATCATGCGATGTTTCGATACTTGATAAGCAAGAAAGATTCTAAGGCAAGGTTAATGCTGTGGGTGATTCTATTGTGAGAATTTGATCTAGTGATCCAAGACCCCAAAGGTAGTGAAAATCAAGTGGCAGATCACTTGTCTCGATTTTAGGAGGAGGGGAGGCCACATGATGGCCTAGAGATTAATGATTCCATCCCAGACGAGCAAATTCTAGCTATTTCAATGACCAGGTTGACGTGGTTCACCGACTTAGAACATTATCTTATGAGTGGCATTGTACCGAATGAGTTCTCTTTAGACGAAAGGAAGAAGCTCAAACGGGATTGCCTTGACTATTATTGAGATGAACCATACCTCTTCCGAATTTATATCGTTGGTGTGATTCGAAGATGTGTGCTGGAGGAGGAACAAGTGGAAATTCTTAAGGCTTGCCACTCTTCACTGTATGGTAGTCACCATGGTGGAGCTAGAATGGCAACAAAAGTGTTGAGTTGTGGATTCTATTGGCCTACTCTCTACAAGGATGCTAGTGATTTAATCAAGCGTTGTGATGAATATCAAAGGGCCAGTGGGATTTCTAAGAAGAATGAGATGCCTCTCACTACTATTTTAGAGATATATATTTTCAATGTGTGGGGTATTGATTTCATGGGTCCGTTTGTTAGCTCTTGTGGTAACACCTACATTCAAGTCGCGATTGATTATGCATCTAAATGGGTCGGGGCCATTGCTTTTCCCGACAATGAAGCGAGGAGTGTGGTGGCATTCTTAAAGGAGAACATCTTTACAAGATTCGGTAATCCAAGTGCCATCACAAGTGACGGGGGTTCACATTTTTGGAACAATGCTTTTGATACCTTACTCATCAAGTATCGTGTCACTCATAAAGTCTCGACCCTTATCACCCTCAAGCAAGTGTACAAGTGGAAGTCTCTAACCGGGAGATCAAGTGTATTTTATCAAAGATAGTGTGCCAACCGAACGGTGATAAGTTGGTATTTTACTAACTTATCTCTTTTTAATACATAGGCTTTTGTATGATTTGGATGAAAAATTAAGGCATTTTCTGAGGTTTATTGGCATATTCTAGGTATCATATGATTTGAAGAAAATATAGAAGAAAACAAGTCAAAAAGTTCTAAAATGGAAAAATGGACCGCTGTCAGCGATTACTTTATGCGATCGCAAGACACAGTACGCGATCGCACAAGTCAGTGATAGCAAAGCTACACAAATGCGTGTGGATAAGTGTGAACGCAAAGAAGAAAGCCTGATCAGCAACTGGTCAACTGAGCTATGCAAACACGTGACACTGCACGCAATCGCCTAGCTTGGAGAAATTATTCACCGCGAACGCGTGAGGATATACGGAACGCATAGTGTATTTTCTGGCAGAAATGGAAATTTACGTTTTGAATCCCCAAACATTTTAATACACGAGCTAGCATATCTTTGGAATATTTTTGGCTTATTTTCAGTCCCTAAGACTAGAGAGAACAAGGTTGGAAGCTAGGGTTTATGCACTTACACTTGGGTTTTGAAGATTTGAAGATTGTGGTTAAGAATTTCTTACTCCTTTGTACTCATTTCTTTATTTTCTTGCTTTGTATTGAATATCTAAGTGTGTAGTATTTTATCCAACACTTGAATCTTGTTTATGGGAATATACATATTTAAAGTGTGTATTAAATACCTTGTTGTGCTTATGTATTGAATAATTTTTATCCTTTTATGAAGTGAGTTATTGTTTCTTTAATTATTTTTTTCTTTAATATTTCCAAAGGGATTAGCTAACCCTAGGACTCTCTCATTAACTCCGAATTAACTCTGGGAAATATTATTTGGGGTTGGGAAAGATTAATTAACAAGAACTTGAGGCTTTAACCCTCATTTTATAGATTCTACCTAGGGATAGGATTAAACTACTTGTAGTCATATATGGGTGTGCTTAATCTCTTAATTGTTTTAGGGATAATTCAATGAGAAAGTCTTATTAGTCTTTGGAAGAAGCTAATATAGAATTATTACCCGTGGCTAATTAACATAAACACTCTTATATTTGTAAAATCATGAAATACAATGGATCGTTACTTGAGTGTAATTCCCAATGCATCCATAGATCATTTTACTTGATTTCTAGGTTAATTTACATTTCTGCATTTAGGTATAAATATTTTCTAAAACCAATTCTAAGTGTTTGGCTTTGTATAACAAGTGATAATTCTCTTACATTCCTGATCGCCTACATATTGTTCTCTGTGGGATTCGACCCCGACTCATAGTTAGGCAAATTATATTGCATGTGACTGTGTCCATTTTCTAATCACCTACATATTGTTCTTTGTGGGATCATTTTACTTACTTATAGTATGGCTTAGAAAACACTGATTGGGATGTCTTCATATGGATTGGTGTCTGGAAAGGCTTGTCATATTTTGGTGGAACTTGAGCATAAGGCTATGTGGGCATTGAAGAAGCTTAATCTTGAATGGGATGTTGCCACCAACTTAAGGGTGGCACACCTAAATGAGATAGATGAATTCCGATGCCATGCCTACACAAGCTCATCTCTATACAAGGAGAAGATGAAGTACCTTCATGAAAAGTACATTTCGAACAAAGAGTTTAAAGAAGGTGATCTTGTGTTATTGTTCAATTCTCGGTTATGGATGTTCCCGGAAAAGTTTAATTCCAAAATGGAGTGGTCCGTTTGAAGTAGTTGGTGGCACACCATTTGGTCCATTGGACTTCAAAAATAAGAATGATAAATTGTTTTGAGTCAATGGGCACCGGGTGAAGCACTATCTTGAAAAAGTTGATGATGGCCAAGTCGCGACAGTTCTTCATTTCAAATGATTGGTAATCTGCATCGTGCCGCGACATTAAATCAGGCGCTTCTTGGGAGGCAACCCATGTTTCTTTTCATTTTTCATTTTCTTTCTTTCTAAATAGGTTTTGGATTGAGCTAACTGGTTTTGAAGTGAATTGCAGGAATAAGTGTGCATTATAGGTATTGTGACTGAAAAATTATCCAAGTGTTGAAAAAGTGAGGACCGCAAAAAAATTGTGCGGATCGCACAATAACCGCAGAGAAGACTCTGCGGCCGCACAATTCTTTGTGCAGCCGCATAACTGGAGAACCAAATATGTGAACTCTCTGAAGTTTGAAGTTACAGAGAATAGACCAATATGCGGCTACACACAAAAATATGCGAACTGCACAAATTTCTACGGACGCACTCACTTTTGTGTGGACAGCAGAATCTCAGCACACGTACAGTTAAAGATTGCGGACCGCACTCAAAATTTTGTGGCCGCACTCAGTTCACTTTTGGACCGACCTGGTCAAAATTTTGCAGTCCATGGAAAAGTGTGAGGTCCACGGCAAAGTTTCTGAGACCGTACTGTTGAAAGATCAGAGAACCAACAATCTAAACCTGGATTGTGTGGCCCCACTCAAAATTGTGTAGTCCACACATCAGGATATGCGACTGCACTTCAAAATTGTGTTATCTGCACATGGCAGTCTGCAGCCGCAATCACTTTTGTACGGTCCGCACTATCTTTATTGTAGTCTAATTTCCTACAACTGTCATGCATCTGTGTACATCTTTTTCAGCTATAACTGACTTATGTGCCTGGTAATGCAGACAATGGTTTGATCACGAGTCATAGGAAGTACATCTAAAGGGAGAGGTGAATCCTCCCAAGGCCGGGGCAAAGGTACTCAACCTTTAGGAGTGCAAAGAAAACCTTTGACTAAAAAAGCAAACCCAAGGGAGAGGTAGGGACACAGAGCCTTCAGAATCAAGATCATATTTACCATCTAGAGAAGCCTCCGAAGGTAACTCGGTGCAGGAGCAACCTGAGGCCCAGTCCCAACCATCACACTTCTCTGGGAGGTACCAACTCTGTGAAGAACCCTCTACCTCAGCAAGTTCTTCTGAGGGTTCAGATGTCGGTAGTCAGGGTTCAAATCCCTCCCCTACAAACACTCCTCCCGCACCATATTATTTAGATGATGATGATGATGTTCTGGTGATGGTAGAGGAGGTGATACTAGAGTGGCAGCCTTGAGAGGTCGAAGAAGAAGAAGAAAATATGGGAGGATTGGTTTATGAGTTTGACGGCCTTCACACGGTTCAAAGAGTGGCAGTTCCAGAGATCGCTCACACTTGAGCGATAGTTCTTAATTAAGGATTTGGATGTTCGCTACTGAATGTCCTTAGATAGTTTCGGGAGCGAAAGGGATGGAGGCGGTTCACCCAAAGTGTCACATATGTAAATAAGCACTTGGTTAAAGCATTTTGAGCCGAGGGTCTTTCGGAAACAGCCTCTCTGCCCTCTTGGGGTAGGGGTAAGGTCTGCGTACACACTACCCTCCCCAGACCCCACTTGTGGGATTTTACTGGGTTGTTGTTGGTGTTGTTGTTGTTGTGGCTCACATAAAGAAGGTACCAAGATAACAATGGTGAGAAATCTGAAAGTCACATTCGACACCTTCTCTTTGAACACGTACGTGGGCTTTGAAGAAGTAGAGGCATTCTAGTATTTGGAAAAGCTTGCTATGGGTGATGCAGCTCGCCCGTGGATATCTGAGATGATGGCTACTCGAGGACCACCACCATCGTACATCATAGCAGTGGTTCCTATCCTCCTGGACACCCTAAATTTTGAAGCTAAAGGGTGGAAGACCTATGTGTGCAGCCATATTGATCCGTGTTTGAATGAGAATAATCTCCCACTTCCTCGAGCAGTTCTGGTGGCTTCTATTATGGCTGGGTACCCAATCAATGTGGGCTCCATCATATCAACCAGTATCATATTAGCTATCCAAAAAGGAGAAAGATCCTATCCTTATCCAAACACCGTCACAGAGTATTTCAATGATGCAAAAGTGTAGCTAAGGCCATATCATACAAAAGTAAAGGCCAAGAAACCCTTCTTATGGTACCACCCGTAGGGTGCTGACAACCCAAAGTTCAAGGATAAATCCACTACCACTGTTGGGCAGTCTGAAGAGCCATTGGTGGTAGGTTCAAATTCTGCTACTGAGTTATCTACAGCTTCCATGCCTTCCATAACAGCCGAGCCTTCTACCGGGACAACTCACATGCCACCACCTCCACCTTCTAGACCATATATTTCAATGCCAGTGCCTGTCTCTTCCATATATTCACTCACTGCACTGCGAGTCTCAACAACTGAATGTAGACATCTACTTCAAAGCTGTCTCACATATCCAGTGTTATTGCAGTAGTCTTCTGCCCTAACAGCATCACAGGTACCTCCCTTAGTGGAGTAAACTTTGTCAAAGATCCTAGAAAATTAGAAGACCATTATGGAAACTTTGGTGGCACATGGGGAAGTCATTGAGGAGTTAGGAAAACAGGTGAAGAAGATGCGAAAATCTCAGGCTTGGAAGAAGCCAGTGGATAGGTTAAGAAAAGAAGTTCCCAAGATCGCATCTGCTGGAGATCTACCACTTGATTTGCTGATGGAGTCAACACCATCAGTACTTGAAGCAGAAACTAGCCAGTCTGAAGAGCCAGACCTTGCTACCCACACCGCTGAGGAGATGCTCCATATGCTTACCAATCCTATTGTCCCTTAGCCAGGTGATGATGAGATACAGTTGGATGAGACCGAGGGTGCTGAGGATTCCATGCACACTGAAACCACATATGGAGTTCTCGTAACTCTCTACCCTTCCTTATTCTTATTTTTGTTAAGCATTGAGGACAATGCTTATTTTTATTCATGGGGGTGGTCTATTTTGGATGATTTAATATGACATTGACATTTGGCCTGTAATAATTCTAATACTCTTTTTCTTTTATCTTTATTTTCTCTTTGGTTATGTATATATTCCTACCTTTCACTTGATGTATATATTCATTTCCCTTCGATTTGTATATTCATTTGTCATACTTTCAGTAGTTTATTTTATAGTTTATTTAGTTTGTTTTTCTTAGTAGTATAACTTCTTATTTACTTTAATAGCTTCTTTTTGATTTGGTAGCTTCTTGTTATGTTTAAGTGATCAATAAGCCTTTGGTTTTCTTAATACCACGGTTCTTTCCAAAAGTGGGTTTTGTGTGAACCAGGTGGCTCTTCCCAACGATGGATGATGTGACAACCTTCTTAAAGGATTGAATCCATTTTTTTTTCTTTTATGTTTAGGCAATACATTTACCTATGGCCTTATGGTTAAAAACAAGTTGTTGGCATAAAATAGCTCAAGTTATGACCTTTTGACTCTTGTGTTGACGTAGCAGTCATCGAGTGGTTCAGTCGAGCCATTTGCGGTTTTCAATCTTAACTAGGGTTTTTGTAGGCCCTCGACTCCATTATCTTTAGAAATATATTAGTGTGAGAAGTGAGATATTTAGTTGCAAGTTCAAGTACCCATGCTAATAGTCTAGAACTTGCCCCGAATATTTTTCTAGGCAAAATTCTAAGAGTAGCTTGGCTTGAAAAATAATTGTAGGCTCTCATTGATCCAACTTGAAATCTTTCATAGCATACCAATGTGATATCCCTAGTCAACCCATTTGAGTCTAAGCCCTTTTTCATTCAATAACCACATTACAAGACTTTATCCATTTTGTAATGACCCTCTCTTTGCATCCGATCTTTCCTTAAAACTCTTGAGAAACAATTGGTTAAAACATAAGTTTGAGGAAGAGACAAGGAGTTTGAAAGTGATATAAAGGTAAAAAGAAGGAGAAAGAAATGAAGAAAAGGGAAGGCAAAGTAAAGAAAGAAAGAACAAAAAGGAAAATGACAAAAGAAAGTGAATAACATAATGAGTTGAATGGATTTAAAGAAATACAAGAATGAAAGGCATGGAATAAGCAGAGAAGGAGAAAATGAATATCATGACCAAGATAGAGTGACATTATGTCTCTCTAGTTCCCCCGACGAAAAAGAAATGACTCAAAGAGTCGACAAAGTATGAGCCAAAAAGAGAAGATGGAGTGCTTAAAGAAAGATGAACCCATTCTATTCCAACAAGTCCTACCTTGGTCCAAAAGCCTTCACTGCATCCCGAAAAAGCCCTACATGATTTCAAGTTGAGTGAGCTTACATTAGTGGTGATTTACATGTGGGGCAAGCATATGGTACTTAGATCCATACTTATGACATTCAGTTGATAGAGATGAGCGAACTTTTCACAATCCTTGAATTGAGTGTTACAGTCTAAAGTGAGATGTGCTAGCGGGGAGTAAAGGAGGAGGTGTTGGGGATCCACAATGACCTACATGATAGAGCGAGCTTCCTTGATGAATAAAGTCAACTCTTGATGCTCTAGTGTCACATTTGAACTATTGTAATCAAAAAGTCAAATCATCGCATTGTTGATAATTCATACGTGTTGTGGATAATTATTGGTCCGAATTGATGTATGTTTGATTCACCTTAGGCCAGCTGAAATAGCTCTTTTATTGTGGAGGAAATTACCTTATTTGCTTGAGGACAAGCAAAAACTTAATTTTGGGGGAGTTGATAAGTAGGAATTTGACTACTTATTTGCACTTTTTTGCTTTCGTTTTAGCTCAAAATTGCTTAAAGATATTCCCAAAAGCTAATAAAATGTGTTTTCTTGCAAGAGTGTTGGAATATGAGCTAAAGAGATGAAAATCAACTCAAGAAGGAGTAATTTGGACAAGGACCGAAACAAGGCTAAAAGGGCAAAATGAGGACCGCACAATATTGAGTGCAGCCACAGAACATGAGGCAGCCCCTGACAGAATTTCCATGCAAAATGCGGACCACACAATTATTGTGCGGCCGCAGAAGATGAGGTTCAAAGAGATAGATTTTAGGGCGATGAATAAGTGCAGACCGTACCATTATTGTGCTGATATAGAATTAAGAGCGCGACCGTACTAACAAATGTGTGGTCCACAAAAGTTCCCCATGTCAAAGCCCAAGGCCAAGAAGTGCGGACTGCACCATTATTGTGTGGCCGCAAAATCAAGATTGTGGCCGCACTCAGAAATGTGTGGTCCACATAAGCTGAAGAAGTGCGGCCGCAACCCAAAATTGTGCGGCCGTAGAAGTCCAACCTATCAAGCCAAGTCTCAATGTGCGGACCACACACATAATTGTGCGGGCGCACAACCTCCACAGGAGAAACTTTGTCTGATAATTTTAGCTCGGTATAAATAGATTTTTTTGTCATTTTTAGGTCAAGTTTGTGCACCTGAGAATAGATAGCCATTTTTCTTTACTATATTGGGTAACTTTGTAATAGTTTACTATTTTAACATTAGATTTTTTACCCTTAATCATCTATTATGAATTTTATCTTAGTTTCTTTTTAATTTCTTCCTTTTCCATGAGTAGCTAAAACCTTAGCTAGGGTTATGACCCAACTCTAGTATGAATATTTAATGGGTGATTGATTTAGGGCTTATTTATGATTGGGTATATGATATTTGGCCCAGTTCTTGCTTGAATTTGAGAATTGATGGTTGCAAACACTGATACATGCCTAATTGTTAGTCTCTACTTGAGAAAGAGAGACTAATTCTAGGAAAACTTGGTTAATGAGGAATTGGGGTAAACTCAATAAATTGATAGCCCCAATTAAAGGGTTGAATATAGATATAGTAAGACCCGACTTGAGCATCTATCACTTGTTTCGTGAAATACCCATTTGGATTTGAGAAAGCCAAATTGGGGAAAATCACTCAAACTACCAAGAGGTACAGAGTGATTAATTACGTGTGATTGCTACATTGTATCCTGATCAATCAAACATGCTCTAAAGCTCTCAATCTGTTAGGTAACCATCTAGGTGGAAGATACAACCCTAGATCTTTTATAACTTGTAAAACAATAATACCAAAAACATTGTCTCTTGGCTTTTCAATTACAAGTATTAGCATACAAACTAGATGTAGAAAAGAAACAATTAAATATGTGGAAGTGCAATCTTGGGCACGCCATTCACTAGACTAGGTATATACCAAATCCCACATAAAGCTCTCTATGGAATCGACCCTGACTCGCTTTGGGTATTTATAATTGTATCGATCGCCTCACAAGCGCAATTAGTGGTGTGAGTTTGGGCGACATCACTCCCCCGACATGAGAAATGGCAGCTGAGTCCAGAACAGAGACCGCCTAAGCAAGACTGCTTCATACTGTCAAAATCTGAGCTAAGGCCTCCTAAAGGCCTAGAATCACGATGGGCACATCTGGCGCCTAAGCTGGCCCCATAGGCTCATCCACACCTGGGACCTGCTCTTGAGCTAGGGAAACTGGTGGATCTGCAAGTGTTTCCCTAGATGTTGTACGAGCTGCACCTCTGCCCCTAACGCGTCCTTGGGCTCTCGCAGCCCTGATTAGTGGTACCGATGGCTATCCATCCTGCCTGGTAGTACGTGTCCTTACCATATGTTAGAGAATAGAATAACAGAAGTTACTTACCAGAATAAATAGATTTGCACTACAAGAATTCAAGATAAGTTTCCTAAGGGTTCGGCAGCCTCTCGAAGATAAGTAAAGACGTCTCTGTATCGATTTGCAAGACTCTACTAAACCTGCTCATGACTCGTGAGACCTATGTGACCTAGGCTCTGATACCAACTTGTCACGACCCAAATCCTAACCCATCGTGATGGCATCTATAGTGGTACTAGGAAAGCTAATATTTTCCAAAATACTTCCAACATTTAACAGAAAATAAATTACGATATTTTGAATAAGTAGAGTTATCATAAAAATAGGGTACAACCCAAGCACAAGTGCGGAAACATAACTCCCAAATCAGGATGTCACTGAGCTCATGAGCATCTATACAACCAGTCTAGAAATAAGGGTCTAGAAGAGTCTGTATCAAAATACAAAATAATGAAAAGACAAGGAAGGAGAAACAAGGACTATGAACGCCGAGAAGCTACCTCGTAAATCTCCAACGATCAACACCCACCGTGTCTAGAAACACCTGGACCTGCACACGAAGTGCAGGGTGTAGCGTGAGTACAACCAACTCATTAAGTAATAATAATAAATAAAGAACTGATAGATAGTGACGAGCTACATAGTTATAGTTCATTTTCAATAATTTCAGCAAGAAAGTAGACACGCTTTCAAATCCGAGGTAGTTTACACATAAGTCAATATCTGGTCAACTTTTCCAACTTAAGCTTTCAATTAGGAGACTAAGTATCTCAATTCACTCTGAAATATCTCTGGACTCGAACCAAAAAACTCGGTAAATCATATAACATCTGTAGAATACAGAAGGAGCAAAAATGGGGGAATGGGGCTAACACTCTCGAAACGACCGGTCATGTCATTACAAGAACCAGAAATTAAAAAAAACAAATTAACAAACATTAAAATACGTAAAAATAAACCACATAATACATGATATCTAAACATAAAATAAACAATACACTCAAAGTGGCCACATGTTCATTTTAGTCACTATCGCCTGTTATTCTCTGCTTCAACCACAGAAATTTCTCTTGCAACCGATTATTTTCTTCTTCAGCTACTTTTAGTTTCTCCTTCAAATACGCTACTTCATTTTCAGAGTTATAATTTTTTTCTTCGAGTTTACAAATCTTCATTTTGTACTCCCTGGTATGTTTCCAAAATATTTAGTAAACACGATTTGTAGTATTTCTAGTTAATGGGTTCATCGTACAATTCTTCAAAACTACATTGATTTTCCTCCTAAGAATGGTAATGATACCAAACGACAATCAGTATCATGTAATAAACATAAATATGGGAATAACCAACATAAATTTAAATATTAATAATTCACAATATATTTACACATCTAACGTCTGCGCCCTAGATTGCAAGTGGCTCAGCATAGCTTCAAAACGCAGTAACACCGAGGGACCTCATCACAGATAGACATATCGTATTGCTAGAACTTGAAATTTTATGAAAAATAAAGTTAATTGGTTGTTTAAGCTGTGAGGATTCGCAAAAAAAAAAGAAATAACATGCACGGGGTTTTAAAAGGTTAGAATGGGTAGTTTTAGGTTTCATAATGCATTTTATACATGTGCTATGTGTAGACATGTGATTCTTGACCCTCCCCAAAATTTTTTATATTTTAGCACTTAAATATTTAAATTAGGCCTAATATAGCTATTTTAATTAATTTTGACTCTTTTGCTCTATTTTCTTACGAGAAAAAATAAAAATTACAAAAAATTATTCCACTAATATTTTGTAGTCATTTTTAACCTTGAAAAATACCAAAAAAATAGTTTATTTTAACATTTAGTCTTATTTTAACAATTAATTTATTTAAGTAGAACTAATTAATAAATGAGGTCGTATTTTAGCCCCGTTTGCGAGCAAAGAATAAAATTTGGGCTCGAGCAACCCATTTTAGGCCTAATTTTGGACATAGCCCATAATTCCCAAGCGCATAATTTTAAGCCCATACCCCGAATCTAATTCCTACCCCTATAGAATAGTAGCCTACACCTAAAAACCTAGAGTCTACAAAAGACAATCAACCGCAAATACCAAAGAAAGGACCCCCCTGAACGTTTTCTTCTTAACAGAAAAATAAAAAAAAATGAACCTCTCATCTCCTCTGATTTCCTTAATCCCAGAGACCATAGTCAAACCTTAAGTTTCAACCATGTAAAACCCAGCAAGAAACTCCATCAAAGAGCTCTAAAATTAGTCTAAAAGACCAGCCCAAAAATCAGCTCTAAAAGTAGCTGAAACCAACTGCAAACAGCCCCCAAATATCGATCCAAATCCAGCCATAATACTGCTGAAAACAGCCGCTCAAACACCTCTTTTTTTCACGCCGAAACCAGCTCCTTCTTTTACCTAAATATCACCCAAAAGTTAACTTTTAACCACCACAAAAATTAGCTCAAACACAGTCCCCTTTCGTGAAAAACAGCAGCTCCAAAAATTGAATTTTTGTGGACGTCGAGGTCGCCGACTTGGTTTTCTATTCGAGGCGCATCTTAGTCCAGATTTTGTCGTCAATTTTTTCGTGTTTTCGCTCCTTTCAAATCATCATTGTATAAAGATTTGGGAACAAAAATGTTGGATTATAATGAGCAAAGCTTCTCGCTATAAGGTTCACTATTCTGTTCTCTCTACTGTTGTACATTTTATTTGCTTATTTTTCTGTTTTGTTTGGTGATTAAACACATGGTATTTTGCTTGGTTAATGCTCTTTGACTGCATTTTGATCTCCATTAATGTTCATTCATGACTGACTCTTTATGATTTTGGTTGTTATAAGATAATATTTAAGTAAATTTTAAATTATTTTAATGGACTGCATTTTTCATGTTTAGTACGTCTTTGATTAGTTGTTTTATTATTTATGTTAATGAGGATATTGTTCAATATTAAGTATTCTGTAAGATGGAATCTTAATAATTTTTTAGGTTAGGGCTTTAAATAGCTTTGAGGAATGATTGATTCTCTTAGTAATTATATTAGCATTATCATTATATGTCGTTCTCCTATCCATAGTTCACAGCCTTGCAATAACCTCAAATTTTAGGTGGTTAAATAATCATAATACTTGTAGTTTTTTTTAGACCCGATTTAGATTAGTACTGTGATTATGTATACGTCCACATAACATAATTACAAATTTAACTCTAAATGATTCGAGGGATGCGTTCGCGCAACTTCAACCAAACTTTCTTAATAAATCAACAAAAGCATTATTAATCGTGGGCACGTTTGCGTGACATGATTTTGACGCGCCAAAAGAAAAGAGTATACATACGCGTTACTCAATTCTTTAGTTACGAATAATCAAGCAACTAAAAGCGGTTAAAAGGATAAATGCACATAGGTCCTAAAATGAGTAGTTAAACAAAGTAAACCGAGTATAAATTGCTAAGCGACCGTGCTAGAACCACGGAACCCGGGAATGCGTAACACCTTCTCCCGGGTTAACAAAATTCCTTATCTAGAATTTCTGGTTCGCAGACCTTTCAAAAAAATAAAACTTCCTCGATTTGGGATTAAAAAATAAATCGGTGACTTGGGACACCATAATTTATTCCAAGTGGCGACTCTGATAAATTTTAAATAATCCCATTTTGAATAATATCACTTTAATTGGTAAAACTTTCTTATATACTTCCTCTCGGGGTGTGTAAAAAAGGAGTTGTGACAGCTCTAGCGACTCTGCTGGGGAGAAAGAACCCACAATCTTCGATTCAGGGTTCAAAAATTCGAGCTTGTTAATGTGATTTTTATTTGGTTTTATTGTTGATATCATTGTATTTTGTGGACTTAATGTGCTAATTGTCATTTACCGCTTTGATATCACTTGAATTGTATTTAAATGTCTTCTTATGCCACCCATCCGAGTCTTCTAAAATTGGTACACACATTCCCATTGCCCGTTTTTTCTGTAGAAATTATACCAAATAAGACGGGGTTGGGCAGACTTTCGTGCTTTCGATATATTGCCCCCTCTTCGATGCCAGTTGTCCGCTCGGGTAACCCAAGTCTAGACCCAAGTCTTTCTTCAAATCAAAAGAAAAGGAATATTTAGAAGTCTTTCTTTCAAAAAATAAAAGAAAAATCAAAATCAAAAATAAAAAAAATATTTCCTTTCTTCTTTTAAAACATTTCTTTCAAAAAATTCCAACCAAAAAAAGGGTTAGTTTATTTACTCCATTTTCGATCGTCCCAAACTACGCAAGATCTGATTCATGCAGGGTCATGATACGTAGCCAATCCCTATCGGATTCGATCTTAGCTATAAATAAATTGAGTGAAGAATAAACTGGAAAAAAATAAGAAAAAAAAGAGAGTGACAAAAAATAAAAGAGCAAAAAAAAGAAGAATAAAAAAAAAGAGTGACAAAACATAAAAGAGCGACAAAAACAAAAAGAAAAGAGAGTGCAAAAATAAAAGAGCGGCAAAAACGAGATGAAAAAAAAATCAAGAGTGATTAAAAAGAGAGCAGAAGTGAAGAAAAAAGAGGTAAAGTTAGTTAAGGCCGGGATGAAACGTGCAATCGTTCAAACACACGGTAGAAGCGTTTTAGGTGCATTGCATCCCAACGTGCGATTTCCTATATGTTAAATGTTTCAAAACTAACAAGGTTGTTGGATGTACAAATTAGCCAGGTTTTGGTGGTTGGTTTTGTTGGTAGTCTAGCCTCCCCTCCTTCACAAGATCCAAAGGCACATATGGCCTCCGCAAGCAATCTACCAATCATCGGTCCTGAGGATAGCTCAGCATCGGCTATTCTGAAGCTAGAATCAGCAGCTGCTGAAGAAAATAAGATATTACGTCTCCGCATATTAGAAATGTGGGACGCCTGGTCTAATGGTAGGGAACCACCGAGTTCAATCCCTGGGTTCCCTGAGTTGATCCCCAGGTCAGGTGAGGTTACCAATGCTCCTGTGCCCAATCCGCTCATCCCATGCGGACACCCTCCAATGCCCTCAAATGATCCTGGCATGCCTTCTGTGGTTCAGCCCCAGGCACTGAATCCAAGGGCACCGCCTCCAATGTTCACCTTTCAAGGTCCACAGCTTCAACCAGATATAACATATGTGACCCCGTGCTCTTTCACTTAACTTCCGTAGTATGATCTCTAAGTGGAGCAAGAAAAGTTTGTTAAAAGTCCCGAGCAAAAGGAAATTGCTCGAAAGATGAAGAGCCTGGAACAAAGCCTG
Source organism: Nicotiana glauca (assembly GCA_026770625.1). Classification (NCBI taxonomy): domain Eukaryota; kingdom Viridiplantae; phylum Streptophyta; class Magnoliopsida; order Solanales; family Solanaceae; genus Nicotiana; species Nicotiana glauca. Next base: position 197,209 of record MU756132.1, on the reverse strand, counting down.
AAAAACATGCAAGGTCTGAGTGGCCAAAAGGGTGTCTTATACTCTGACCTCTGTATGTTTCCCCGTGTCCACTTGCCAGCTGGCTTCAAAATGCCAAAATTTGAAAGGTACGACGGGCATGGAAACCGGTCGCTCATCTGCGATACTGTAACCAGTTGAGGGGTGTTGATGGAAAAGAAGAGCTACTAATGGTCTATTTTGGGGAAAGCCTCACCGGAATCGCTTCCGAGTGGTATATGGATCAAGAAATTACCCATTGGCACGTGTGGGACGATATGGCTCGAGATTTTGTCTGCCAGTTCCAGTATAATATGGACATCGCTCCCGACAAAAATTCCTTATCCAATTTGAAAAAGAAAACCACGGAAAGCTTCCACGAATATGCTGTCAAATGGCGTGAGCAAGCTGCCAGGGTCAGGCCTTCAATGGCTGAAATTGAAATGGTCAATGTCTTTCTGTGGGCTCAAGAGTCTGATTACTTCCAAAATATGATGTTTGTTGTGGGTAAGCCGTCTGCTGAGGCTATCAAAATTGGAGAAATGGTTGAAAACGGTTTAAAAACAGGTCGAATCTTGAGTCATGATGCTATTAAAGCCACATCATAGTCTGCTCAGAATGGTTCGGAGAGTTTGATAAATAGAAATGGGAGTGAAGAGGGAGTCATGATGGTTTCAAGCTCGACGGAGGCCCGCATGTCATTCAGCCAGTCATATGTGCCTCTAATGGTCCCACCATACTATTATCCCTTTCAAGATGCTGCTTATGCCGTGGCACCACCTCCATATGCGGTGACGAGTGCGCAATCTTACACACAGCTACAACATCATACACAAAACCGAGCTCCACCTCCCAGAAATGCCCATCCTTACCAAGCTCCATATAATCCCCAACCAAATGATCCACAATACAATCCTCGCCCAAGAGAGCCTTTCAGAAAGAATCAGTTCACCCTTATTGGTGAATCGTATGCAAGCTTGTTCCAAAAGTTAATCAGGCTAGATCTATTACAGCCAGTGGCCACCAACCGGCCAAACCCCGAGTCCCCTAGCATCGAGCTGATGCTATATTTGAATACCACTCTGGAGCAGTGAGATACAATATAGAGGACTGTTGGACCCTCAAAACGGCAGTTGAAGATTTGATTGAAACTGAAAGAAATGTTTGTTGGGAGGAAGAAGCTCTTGATGTAATGAACAATCTGTTGCCTGCCCACAACGATGGGCCAATAGTCGGAATGATTTGTGAAGATGAGGAATTTGATTCGGCACTGAAGGCCATTGCAGACATTGCCGAGACAGAAGAAAAGCCAAAAAAATGATCGCCAAGCATGAAAGTTCCCTATCAGACGGGAGTCTCGATTGCTAGTTTTGTTATCCTTTCTGCATCCGGATTATCTCAGGGTGTAATTCGGATATTTTGCTTTATTGTCTTACTTTTCGATTAAACCCTTCTATCTTCAAAAACAAAAACAAAAAATCAAAAAATCAAAAATCAAATGAAATTAATATTCCATTGTCCAGGAATGTCTCTTTTCTTAATCTTGTCATTTTTCTTTCTTGTTCTCTTTTTAGTTCTGTTAAATGCAGATTTCAATAATATGACATGCTTGCGGACTTTCCCAAAATATTGTCGGATTTCAAAATAATGAATCAAGAGTCGAAATGCAAAGAAGATAAGTTTAAGGAAATAAAACAAAGAGTTGGAGCAGCTAAAGGAAAATTGGCTCCAGATTGGAAAGGTCCATCCATTGCAACAAGATTACTGCTAAAAGAATGCGTTGTACTTGGGACACATTGAAGAAAATGCCCCGAAATAATTGTCAACGCAAATGCAGTCAAAAGGTGCTCTGTTTGATCCTCCATATAGTACTAATATTCTCCGGTTGGGATGACGAAGGTTTTCATTCTCGCTACCCAAACACTATTAACCCTTTGATTACCCTCTTTGAAACCCGAAAGTGTTATTGAAAAAATGAAATGAAAAAAAAGTGAATGATGAAAAAGGAGAAGAAAAATAAAGATACAAAAAAAATGAAGAAAAGGCAAAGAAAATGAAATGAAAAATGAAGAGGGAAAAAAAAAAAGGAAGAAAAGACAAAGAAAATGAAAAAAATGAAAAAAATGAAAAAAAATGAAAAAAGAGAGAAGTGGAAAAGGAAAGGAAAAATAAAGAGAAAGGAAAACAAAATCAAAAAAAATAAAGTTTCCTGAACTACGTTCGACTTGATTCCGAAAGGATACGTAGGCAACCTCTCTCTGGGGTTCAGTCACAACAAAATAAAAACCCAATTTTCCCCAAAAATAAAATTAGGACAGATGTTATAATGGTTCGGCGATGATCCCGCCAAAAAAGGTTCCAAGTTGTAACTCAATCCAAATCTTTTTACCCAAACCCTGTTCAAGTCCTTCCGGTCAATTGGTGAAAATGTTCAAGGATAATAGAATACAACTACTTGGATCCGGCGCAATCCAAATTGAGAAAAATAAAATGAGAGAGTCTTATTGGTGAAAACCCATACGATCACCGTAAGGCGATGGTAAGCAGAGAAAAATCAAAATGAGAGAGTCTTGTTAGTGAAAACCCACACGGGTACTATCAGGCGATGGCGAGAAGAGAAATTAGAGAGGTCAGCTAGTGAAAACCTACAAAGGGCCTCATTGATCGAAAAGAAGATCCTCACAGCCATCGGCATCGACAAAGTCCTGGCAAGGTTTCTCGAATTTTGAGGTAGAAGTTGTGATGAATTTTTGAGAGTCGGACTGTTAAAATAGATTAGGCATCCAGTCCAAAAGGTATGTCATGTTCATTGAAGTCTGCATGTACTCCAGATAAATCCTTTCCTTTCCCTGAAAGGGACACTTCTTGTTTTTAACTCATTCTCCATTCCATTGTTTATTTTCTTTGAATCCTTTTCGGTCTAACTTTATTCCGGAACTGAGAAAAAGAAGGGATGGCAAGACTGATTTATAGGGTTCTCATTTGACGCGAACTAATGTGCAAAAAGGCACCCAGCCTCGTCATGAGCATAAGTCAACCTTGACTGGCCATGGCGGCTGATGTTTTGAAATTGAAAAACTCCTGAAAAGAAAGGAAATCAAAGTCAAATACCCACAAAGGAAAAATAAAGTTGAAAAGGTTGAGTCCCACGTGGCTAACCGTCTCGGCAAAGGTTTGAAAGGCCAAGGTGCGTCTAATGCTCTGAAATTGAAGTTAGAAGAAAGAAACCAGAAATGAAAGGCCTATGAAGGCGAAATAAAGTTGGAAAAGGTTAAGTCCCACGCGACTAGCCGTTGTAGCAAAGTTGAAGAGCCAAAAGTTCCCCAATGCTCTGAAGTTTAAAAAAAACCAAAAGAAAAGAAGGAAAAAAAAGTAAGAAGTGAAAGGCCTACGAAGGTAAAATAAAGTTGAAAAGGTTGAGTTCCACCAACCAACCGTCAGGGAAACATCTGGAAAAAATCATAGGTTCTCAGGGCTTGAAATAAAATTGATCCCCAGGAAACAAGCAGTTGCAATTGAGATCTTTATCAAAGAAGCTAGGCCTAGATTAAGTTATTGAAATCGTCAAGGCCATAAAATCAACCACCGTTTCAAACTCACAATTGTTCTTTGCTTGAAAACAGGAAACAAGTGCAATCCAAAAGCGACCTTGCAAGGAGCATGTGCAACAAAAAGAAATTTTGCAAAGGCTAGAAAAAGCTCTGCAACAATAATCAATCCAAAAGGGAAGTCTCCTTCAAGTTCTTTCTTGCATTTTTACTCATTTTTCTTAAGCTTAAAAAAGTGAAATGAAGAATGAAAAAAAAATGAAATGAAGAATGATGAAAAAAAATTCAAAATCATGGCAGCATAGGGCCTCCAATCTCTAGTTGCATCCTTTCCAATATAGGGCCCCATTCCCTAGTTATCCCCGGCATAACCCGAGGACCTTTTTCCGTTTCTCCCGGCATAACCCGTGGACCTCCCTGGCATAACCCAGGGACCTTTTTTCTTTTCTCTCTAACATAACCTGTGGATCTTCCTGGCATAACCCAAGGACCTTTTTTCTTTTCTCCCGGCATAACTCGTGGACCTTTCCGGCATAACCCGAGGACCTTTTTCCTTTTCTCCCTAGCATAACCCAAGGACCTTTTTCTTTTCTCCCGGAATAACCCGTGAACCTCCCTGGCATAACCCAAAGACTTTTTTCCTTTTCTCCCCGCATAACCCGTGGACCTCCCTGGCATAACTCAAGGACCTTTTTTCTTTTCTCCCGGCATAACCTGTGGACCTTCCTGGCATAACCCGAGTATATTTTTCCTTTCCTCCCAGCATAACCCGTGGACCTCCCCGGCATAACCTGAGAAACTTTTTCTTTTTATCCCGGTATAACCCGTGGACCTCCCCGACATAACCCGAGGATATTTTTTCTTTCCTCCCGGCATAACCCATGGACCTCCCTAGCATAACCCGAGAAACTTTTTTCTTTTCTCCCAGCATAACCCGTGGACCTCCCCGGCATAACCCGAGGACCTTTTTTCTTTTCTCCTGGCATAACCCGTGGACCTCCCTGGCATAATCCAGGGACCTTTTTTATTTTCTCCCGGCATAACCCGAGGACCTTTTTCCTTTTCTCCCGGCATAACCTAGGGACCTTTTTTCCTTTTTTCCTTGCATAACCCATGGACCTCCTTGGCATAATCCAGTTACCTTTTTTTTCTTCCGGCATAACCCGATGATTTCCTTGGCATAACCCGAGGACCCTTTTTCTTTTTTGGCATAACCCGGTCAGCTTTCCAGCATAACTTGGAATCCTCCTAATTCAGGTCTTTACTCCCTATTCCCAAGGATACACAATCCCAATTTTTATTACTTTCAATAAAGAAATAGCTTAGATTTGTATTGCAAATAACTCACAAAATTTTCCTAGTGAAAAGTGGAGCAGAAAAAATTTTTTTGTTTGTTTGTTTTGGTGTCTGAGCAGGTTTGACCTCGAGGCACAGGATTCGAGACAACCAAAAGAATGAGTCTCAATCCAGAATAAAGAAAAGAAGAAAAGAACAAAAAAAAAAAAGTGAACTCAAAGTGTTGAAGTGGAGGAAGACGCGGACTACTCAAGATATGATTGAGTCACAGGCTTCGCATGTCTCGCCTTGATCCAAAAGCTGAAGAATGAACCAGCAGTTATAGTTGACGAGCATCAAGATTCAGATCGGAGTCTCCAGCAAGAACCAGCCAAGACTCAAGATCAAGCTTTAGAAGATTCATAGATAGGAATCTTGTAACTTGTAGTTGATAAGCTTAGTTAGACCTTTTCCTTTTTTATTTTGATGTAATAATGGGACCGCGGAACGGAACCTCGACGGTACCTCGCTCGGCTCTCAATCTCGATACTCCATCACCTCACTCACTTCTGAACTACACGTGGCCTGATTCCTTTATAGCCAAGGATATATAGTCAGCTCAGATACCAGGGCTCAGTCACATTTTCTTCTATCTTAGCTTTCAGTCTCTCCAAATAAGGGTCGGGTCAAAAACCTGTCTAGTCATTCTTTGTTTGGAAACTCTTCGTGTTTCCAGTCAAAGAGGGGCAGTTGTAGACATGTGATTTTTGAACCTCCCCGAGATTTTTCATATTTTTGAACTTAAATATTTAATTTAAGCCTAATATAGCTATTTTAATTAATTTTGACTCTTTTGCTCTATTTTCTTACGAGAAAAATGAAAATTACAAAAAAATATTCCATTAATGAATTGTAGTCATTTTTAACCTTGAAAATACCAAAAAAGTAGTTTATTTTAACAATTATTTTATTTAAGTAGGATTAATTAATAAATGAGGTCGTATTTTAATTCCGTTTGCGGGCAAAGAATAAAATTTGGGCTCGAGCAACCCATTTTAGGCTTAATTTTGGATCTAGCCCATAATTCCCAAGCCCATAATTCTAAGCCCATATCCCTAACCTAATTCCTACCCATATATAATAATAGCCTACACCTAAAAAAACCTAGACTCTAAAAAATACAATCGGCCGCAAATACCAAAGAAAGGACCCCCTGAACGTTTTCTTCGTAGCAGAAAAATAAAAAAATGGACCTCTCATCTCCTCTGATTTCCTTAATCCCAGAGACTATAGTCGAACCTTAAGTTTCAACCATGTAAAACTAAGCAAGAAACTCCATCAAAGAGCTCTGAAAATATTCTAAAAGACCAGCCCAAAAACATCCCAAAAATCAGCTCTAAAAGCAGCTGAAACCAACTGCAAACAATCCCCAAAAATCGATCCAAATCCAGCCATAATATTGCTGAAAACAGCCGCTCAAACACCTCTTTTTTTCACGCCAAAACCAGCTCCTTCTTTCACCTAAATATCACCCAAAAGTTAACTTTTAACCACCACAAAAATTAGCTCAAACACAGTCCCCTTTCGTGAAAAATAGCAGCTCCAAAAATTAAATTTTTGTCGACGTTGAGGTCGCCGACTTGGTTTTCAATTCGAGGCGTATCTTAGTCCAGATTTTGTCGTCAATTTTCTCGTGTTTTTGCTCCTTTCAAATCGTCACTTTATAAAGATTTGGGAACAAAAATGCTGGATTATAATGAGAAAGGCTTCTCGCTATAAGGTCCACTTTTCTGTTCTCTCTACTGTTGTACATTTTATTTGCTTATTTTTCTATTTTGTTTGGTGATTAAACACATGATATTTTGCTTGGTTAATGCTCTTTGACTTCATTTTGATCTCCATTAGTGTTCATTCATAACTGACTCTTTATGGTTTTGGTTGTTATAAGAGAATATTTAAGTAAACTTTAAATCATTTTAATGCATTGCATTTTCCATGTTTAGTACGTCTTTGATTAGTTGTTTTATTATTTATGTTAATGAGGATATTGTTCAATATTAAGTATTCTGTAAGATGGAATGTTAATAATTTGTTAGTTTAGGGCTTTAAATAGCTTTGAGGAATGATTGATTCTCTTAGTAATTATATTAGCATTATCATTATATGTCGTTCTCCTATCCATAGTTCACAGCCTTGCAATAACCTCAAATTTTAGGTGGTTAAATAATCATAATACTCGTAGTTTGCTTTAGATCCGATTTAGATTAGTATTGTGATTATGTATACGTCCGCGTAACATAGTTGAAAATTTAATTCTAAATGACTCGAGGGATGCGTTCGCGCAACTTCAACCAAATTTTCTTAATAAATCAACAAAAGCATTATTAATCGGACACGTTTGCGTGACATGATTTTGACGCGCCAAAAGAAAAAAGTATACGTACGCATAACTCAATTCTTTAATTACGAATAATCAAGCAACTAAAAGTTAAAGGGATAAATGCACATAGGTCCTAAAATTAGTAGTCAAACAAAATAAGCCAAGTATAAATTGCTAAGCGACCGTGCTAGAACCACGAAACCAAGGAATGCCTAACACCTTCTCCCGGGTTAGCAGAATTCCTTATCTAGAACTTCTGATTCGCTCTGATAAATTAAATAATCTTTTTTAAAATAATATCACTTTAATTGATAAAACTCCCTTATATACTCCCTCTCGAGGTGTGTAAAAAAAAAGTATGACACTATGATGGACTAGTAAAAGAATCATTACAGTACAAGTGTATATAGACATTTCTAGGGGGCAAGACAAGGCGTGCATTTAATTTGTACTGTTTTTCTGAACTATTTACGCATATTGTAAATGCGCCATATTAAATTAGTAAAGGAATCATTATGGTACAAGTGCGTGCAGGCATTATCAGGTGTACATGACAAGGCGTACATTTAATTTGTAATGTTTTCTTGAACAATTGGATAACCCATATTGTACATGTGCCATATTGAACTAGTAATGAAATAATTACTGTACAAGTGCATACAGGCCCTTTCAGGTGGACAAGACAAGGCACGCAATTAAATAGCGCATATTGTACATGCCTTATGTTGAACAATATCTACTTTCGTTCTTGATAAGTAGACGCAAATATTTTTTTATGTTATTAATTTAACCAAGCCTTTCCAAAAATTCATTAAATTTAATAAATAATTTAAGAAGAGGTAAAATGATAGAGGTAGCTCAAAAGATCCATATGGCACGGGTCAAAACACAATTGATCTCTTTCTTGAAAAAGACATACTAGGCTGCTATACTTATTTGGTAAATGATTAGTGATATGGTATTTTATTAGAAAATATTGGTCTTTATTAGAGAATGAAAAATTTCATAAAGATCTTGATTATCTTATTTTCTCAACAGTTGTGGAGTGGGAGGGCCTACCAAATTATCTACCACAAACATTAGACATTGGAGTGTCATATTCTTGTAGTAACCAAAAAGTGGTCTTATTAATGATAGTAATGAAATACGAGAAATATGTGATAATTGGGGGCTAGATTATGATGCCTTGGGTCCGAATGGATGTGAATAAGATGGTGACCAAGAAAACAAAGAAAATGACAATGAAGACCTTGATGACAGTAACGATGAATTAATGCCCGATAATGACAAATGAAAATATTTCATTTTTTTAATTTTATATTATGGTTTATGTTAAATTCTCAATGCTGAGTGTCAACTAGAGTTAATACTATTATAAATAAAATTTTATGTCATTAATATTTCAAATACACCATTAAAGACACTTGTTCCTACTAAACACACTACTAAAATTACTAATACTATGCCTGATAATTGCCAATGTTGGATGAACTGCCACCAGGAGCTAAATTGCCACTGCGTGTCAAATCGATTGTAGGACATTTACCGTGATTGATAATAGGTGAATTAGACTATAATTGGACCCTAAAGAATCACATTTTTGTATAGCTTTGTGGTAAAAGTGATAACCAAATGCTCTGATTAGTACTTTTCATGCTTTGCAGGCTATATCCAATGAAAGAAGTCGATGGAGCATATTTAGGATCAATTACGGAGAAAAGGAGGTCAATCAAATAATGCCCACGAAGTGCACCAAACGAAGAGACAAAACCAGAGCTGAACTTGGCTTGCCACAGTCAGACTGTAACCACGGTAGGACCGCGGCAGAACATTATTAAAGATTCAGAGGACCACTTTGGCCGCGGTCCTAGCGAACCGCGGTGGGACCGCGACAGAACATGGAAAAGTCAGGGACTAAAGTGTTAAGTCAGGAAAACTTGGTGTAAAACCCTTATAAGATGTAGAAATTCGGCCACATTAGGGCAGACTTGTTTTGGAGACTACTTTTGCAAGATACACAAGTGTGAGAGATCACCCAAATACATCATAGTTCTTTATCTCTTCTTTTTCTCGCAATTTTCCATGATAAATCTTTTCGTAGTTTATCTTTATGTTGTTATGAGTAGCTAAATACTTTAGTCTAAGATTTTGATGGAACCTATTGAAGGATGAACTTCTTGATTATGTTAATATAGTTTGCCAGTTAATCTCTATTTTTTCAACTACGTGTTTGTTGTAGTTAATTGACAGGATCCTCAATTAGCTGTGCCTATTTAGTATGCATAACTCGGAAGAGAGTGCATATTTAGGTAATTGTTGAACAACACCACTCCCAAAGTATAAGAGGGATCTATAACTACGGGTTTAAAGGCAGGATTAGGGATAACGAAGCCTTGGGCATAATCTAAGGTGAGCTGTAATAAACAAAGTCAGCTAGCGTACCTCGGGAGAGTGCGTCTAGTAAATTATCGCGATTACTCGGGAGAGATTTATGGTAAAAATAGTGCTCATGATTGATAGAGATATTTTGGTGAATCTATATGGAACATAATCAGAAAGGATTCCATCAATAGGGGAAATCACTACCTTAGAACCTTCTCATTATTGTTTACAACCCAAGCATATTTAGTTTACAGTTATTTATTTATTTATTTTCAATATTATTTATTAGAGATACCATCAACTATTGTTTACAACGTTTGGGAAAGTTGATTATAAAGAATTTAGTGATTCCAACAAAGGTAATTGATAGGTTAATTCTCTGTGAATTCGACTCTGGACTTAAATACTCAGGTTATATTTTACAACGTCCGCATTGTCCTTTTTATAAGGCATAGTTGGGCGTGATCAAATTGTGGCGTTGTTGCCGGGGAATTAACGATGTTATCAATTACAATTGAAAGAAGAACAAAAATTCTTAGTGTAGTCAGTTTTCTCTATACCCAATTTTACATTGAAATTTTAACGTTTGTTGACTTGGTTGCACAGGTGTATGCCTAGAAACTCATCGAGATTTGGTGAAGTATTAGAACCATTATCAGATCCTGAGAAAGTTTTCAGGGCTTTGAATCGGGCCAACCGGAAAACAAATAACAACCAACAACTGCACAATTCGAAACAATCATGGGAGATAACCAGGAAAATCTAGCAGTGCCAATAGTGCCAGTGCCAGAGGCTGCTCTCTATGACTGGGCACAACCCACAGCTGAGAATCTATCCACAGCGATAGTAGTCCCGCAGATACAGGCTGAGTCATTCCATACATAATCCCCCATTAGTAGTATCAACAATCTGTACCTGCGCATCTTGCATTAATCAGCCAGTTGGTAATCAGTGGAATGCAAAACACGATCATCATCACTACCATGAAGACATGAATTATGTGTCTAATTATGGTGGCCAGAGACAGGGTGGCCAGAATTGGGGTCAACAAAATCAGCAGTACAGGCCAGCACAGCCACAGTTCAACGCTGGGAACATGGGAGGTATGAGACCCCCCCCAACAATATGGCACCTTACCCACGACCACAGGGATACAATAATTATAATCTTCAACAGGGATATCACCCACCTCAGCAGCAACATGGTGGAAGTCATGAATACGGGTTTGCTAGACTTGAAGCAATGATCCAATAGGTTATTGGGTCTAATACAAAAATTAATGAGAAAGTCGATGCATATGATGCAGCAATCAAAAATATTGAGGTACGGGTGGGCCATATTTTGATGTCTTTGAACAATCGTCCTCATGGGACACTACCTGCAGACACCCAGATAAATCCAAAAGATCAGGGACCGAAGCAGTTGATGGCGGTGAGTCTACGTAATGGCAGAGATCTGGATGTAGAGTAAGAAAGGACTCGAGAAGCTAGGCAGGCTAAGACACTCATACCAGTGCCCATCAAGCTGGATGAATCAACAAAACTGACAGAGGTGACAGTTCAGCCTGCTCAAGAAGAAATTAGCATTCAGAATGAGACCGAGAAAGAAGCTGAAACAGTACAAGAGCCAGTAGTTAATGTAGCAGCTGATAAAGATCAGTCTCAATTGATTGGGAAGAAGAGATCCCCTGTACCCTTTCCTCAGAGGCTGGCTAAGTACCAAAAGGAGGAGCAATACAAAAAGTTCTTTGACATACTGAAACAAATCCAGGTAAATATACTATTGATTGAAGCTTTGAAGGAGATGCCTGGGTATGCAAAAATGATGAAGGACTTGATGTCCCGAAAGTTTGATTTCCAAGACTTGGCCATAGTTACTCTTACTCAGACCTGTAGTGCAGTGGTGACTAGACCAATTTAGGAAAAGTTGTCTGATCCAGGCAGCTTTACAATTCCATGCACTATTGGTAATTTTACTTTTGCTAAGGCACTGTGTGATCTAGGGGCCAGTATTAATCATATGCCCCTAGCAATTTATAAAAGGTTGGGCATTGGAAGAGCTAGACCTACCTCTATGTTGTTGCAGCTAGCTGACAGGACTGTGAAACGACCTTCTGGAATCTTAGATGATGTGCTGATTCAGGTAGGGAAATTTGTGTTCCCTGTAGATTTTTTGATCCTAGACTGTAAGGTGGATGAAGAGATTCCCATAATTTTGGAAAGACTGGTCCTGGCCACGGGGAGAGTTCTAATTGATTGTGAGAATGGGGAGCTCAAGATGAGACTGAACGATGAAGAAATAACATTCAATGTGCAGAAATCTATGAGGCGACCAAGTGAATTCGCCAATTGGTCTCTTATTGATGTTGTGGATGTAATTGTAGAGACTGATGATGAAAGCTGACTATTAAGGACCCTAATGAATTTGGATGAGGTAAATGAAGAGGATCTGGCAGAATGGGTGTTGGCGTTAGAGGGTAGAGGGTTTTGGGATAGAACCCTAGAGTTTGAGCCCTTGCACTTGGAAAATCGAGAAACTCCTCCAGCCAAGCCATACATCGAAGAACCATCAAAGCTGGAATTAAAGCCATTGCCAGCCCATCTCAGGTATGAATTTCTTGGACCTAACTCCACATTACTTGTTATTATCTTATCTAGTTTGTTAGATGTGCAGGCTCAACAACTATTGTAGGTACTTAAAGAGTGCAAGACTGTCATTGGATGGACCATGGCAGACATAAAAGGGATCAGCCCCGCCTACTGTATGCATAAGATTCTACTGGAAGAGGAATGCAAACCTTTCAGGGAACACCAAAGAAGGATGAACCCCAATATGAAGGAAGTGGTGAAGAAAGAAGTAATCAAGTGGTTAGATGCGGGAATTATTTTCCCAATCTCTAATAGCAGCTGGGTTAGCCCAGTTCAATGTGTTCCTAAAAAGGGTGGCATGACGGTAGTTAAGAATGATAAGAATGAATTTATCTCTACAAGAACCGTCACGGGCTGGAGAATTTGCATGGACTATCGAAAGTTAAATCTAGCCACCCGGAAAGACCACTTCCCACTTCCCTTCATTGATCAGATGTTAGACAGATTGGCAGGGAGGTCACATTTCTGTTTTCTGGATGGGTACTCCGGGTACAATCAGATCTCCATTGCACCGGAGGACAGAGAGAAGACCTCTTTCACTTGCCCGTATGGCATTTATGCCTTTTGGAGGATGCCCTTTGGCCTATGCAACGCACCCGCCACATTCCACAGATGCATGATGGCCATATTCACTGACATGGTAGAGGATATAATGGAGGTGTTCATGGATGACTTCTCAGTGGTGGGGAACTCATTTGATGAGTGCCTGATAAATCTGACTCGTGTGCTGAAGTGGTGTATCGAGACTAACCTGGTTCTTAATTGGGAGAAGTGCCAGTTTATGGTACAAGAGGGCATAGTCTTGGGGCACCGGGTGTCAATCAAAGGAATTGAGGTAGATTGTGCTAAGGTAGATGTGATAGCAAAGCTACCCCCTCCAACTTCAGTCAAAGCAATCAGAAGCTTCCTCGGGCGTGCCGGTTTCTACCGGAGATTCATAAAAGACTTCTCTAAAATTGCCTACCCTCTCTGTAAGTTGTTAGAAAAAGATCACCCTTTCTTATTTTCTGATGATTGCAGGGTAGCATTCGAGGAGCTGAAAAAGAGGTTGGTCACAGCACCTATCATAGTTGCCCCCGATTGGGAGTAACCGTTCGAACTCATGTGTGACGCTAGTGACTACGCAGTGGGCGCAGTGCTGGGACAGCATAAAGGCAAGCTAATACATCCAATATACTATGCTAGTAGAACGTTGAGTGGAGCCCAGCTGAACTACACTGTTACTGAGAAGGAGATGTTGGTTGTGGTTTTTGCTTTTGACAAGTTCCGATCATATCTGATTGGTTCCAAGGTAATTGTATATACTGACCACGTAGCTCTCAGGTACTTAATTGAGAAGAATGAGTCTAAGTCGCGCCTGATTCGTTGGGTGCTGCTGTTGCAAGAATTCGACCTCAAAATTCGTGACCGTAAGGGCACAGAAAATCAAGTCGCTAATCATCTATCACGACTTGAAGGAGCTGAAAAATCAGTCGAGGTCGAAGAGATCCTAGAAACCTTTCTAGACGAGCAACTGCTCGCTACTAATCTTGAGGAAGCGCCATGGTATGCAGACTTTGCTAATTACCTGGCCAGTGGTATAGTTCCTCATGACCTTTCATTTGTCCAAAAAAAAAAGTTTTATATAGCCGCATGTATTATTGGGATGATCCTTATCTATTTAGAATATGTGTTGACAATATGATCCGGAGGTGTGTCCCCGAGATAGAACAATCTTCTGTTTTGCAGGCTTGTCATGCATCAGTATATGGAGGACATTTTGGAGGGGCCAGGACAGCTGCAAAAGTGCTTGAGGCCGGATTCTTTTGGCCAACAAAGTTTAGAGATGCGCACCTATGGTTGAAGGGCTGCAATGAATGTCAGCGAACTAGGAACATCCCCCGTCGCCACGAGATGCCCATGAACCCAATTCAAGAGGTAGAGGTGTTTGATGTCTGGGGGATTGACTTCATGGGTCCCTTCGTCGGCTCCTTTGGCAATAAATATATACTTGTTGCTGTGGACTACGTGTCAAAGTGGGTAGAAGCTACTGCGTTACCCACTAATGATGTAAGAGTAGTGGTGGAATTTCTGAAAAAGAACATATTCATCTGATTTGGGACACTACGAGCGATTATCAACGACGGGGGCACTCACTTCTGTAATAGGGCCTTCGAAAAGTTGCTTGCAAAGTATGATGTACGCCACAAGGTGGCTACCCCGTATCACCCGCAAACTAGTGGCCAGGTTGAAGTGTCCAACAGAGAGATGAATAGTGTATTAACCAAGACTGTGAACGCCACAAGAACTGATTGGAAGAGAAAGCTAGATGATGCACTCTGGGCCTACAGGATTGCGTTTAAAACACCAATTGGTATGTCACCATATAATTTGGTGTTTGGAAAGGCCTGTCACCTGCCAGTGCAACTTGAACATAAAGCGTGGTGGGCATTAAAGCAGTTGAATTTAGATATTGAAGCTATAGGCACAACTAGAATCACTGAGTTGCATGAGCTTGACGAGTTTAGACATCTTGCTTTTGAGAGCACAAGATTGTACAAGGAAAGAATAAAGAGGTTACATGACCAGAACATTGTTGAGCGACATTTCAAACCCTGGGACATGGTATTGCTCTATAACTCAAGATTGCGGTTGTTCCCTGGTAAGCTTAAGTCAAGATGGTCTGGACCATTTCGAGTGGTTGAAGTATTCCCTTCAGGTGCTGTAGAGATTGCCGCTGAGAAAGACTCTCGTACATTTAGAGTCAATGGGCAGAGATTAAAACTATATGTGGGCATGAA